>JAEANM010022691.1:0-11544 GCA_017656035.1 Myanophis thanlyinensis
AAAATAAAAATAAAACACTATAATAATAAAAAAGTAGCTATGTATCTTTTTCAGAAGCCACTGAAACTGGCTATGCTGTGTCCCTGTCCCTTAGGATATAAAGGCTGAGGTGGGCTGTTGACCAAGTACAACAATAACAACTACAATATTCTTTCAGGATATCCTGAAGCTGATCAGCAGAACTGAAAAAGGAGTTTGTAGCACTAGATGACTTAGATGAGAAAGTGGATGATGCATAATGTTTATCAATCACATTTATGTACCACCCACCTCTCTCAAAGAGGAATTCTGAGTGGTTTACAATGAAATGTTAAAATGTAAAACAGTATACTGTATATAAAAATGAAAAATAAAAATATGAGTCAAGAAATTAAAATTAGTTAAAAGGCAAGACGAGGGCTTTCAGGGAACTAACCAGCTCCATAGCTGTGTGCTATATTCGGCTCCCCATGCAGAAGCATGTCTGAACCCCTTCTCAGCAGGCTATGATGTTGCATATAATGCAGTAGAAGTATCATTGGTTGGACCTGATATTCAGAATGATGGTGAACATTCATTTCTTGTATGAGGAACAAGAGGAGGTAGTTGTTGAATAACCAGAATTTGAATTGGTTCAACTGTTCCTGAACTGGAACAGTTTTAAGATGTCTTTGTTTCTAGCTGAAATGTATCTTGACTGTCCAGACACATGAGAACATGATCCATGACATCTCTAGATGTCTTCATATGACTGACTATAATAGTCAAGTGGCACAAGCTGAAATGGCAGAGGTGGCATCATGATGAATTACTTCAGTGGAATGTGTCTACACTGATGCTTATCAAGCAATATTTTGAAATGCTTTAGGATTTCAGCAGGAGAAGCAATATGAAGAACAGTTTCTAGCAAAGGTGTACTGTTGGCTTGCCAATTTTCATGTAATTGTTTGTGTGAGCCTATACATTTCTGGGGTGTAACCATGCTATTTTTCATCCTAGTACAATGTTACAAATTAAAAGAAACCCACAAAAAGAATATTCAATTCACTACTCTGGTTCACATTAGCCTGGGCACATTTTATTACCCATCTCCTAATGTAAGATAATACACTCTTAGCAGAAAACTTATTTGCAGAATATTATGCATCCATATTGCATGTTAATGAGTGAAGCACATTTTCCTTAAAACTGTATCGGGGATATCAATCTTCTTTCCAAGTAAATTTATTTTGAATTACTGGAAGAGTTGTCTTGGGAACTTTCTCTGTTTACTAAACACATTAGCATTTTTGCATTTATAGTGTTCTTCTTAATAGACAGAGTCGTCTTCTCCAGCCTAAAAGTTTCTGTTCTAAAACTTCTGAGGTGATTGCAAACATGTATGATTGTAAATCTAAATATATTATTATCTTGATTTTTTTTATAAGATTCACTGTATTTTCCAGTATTTTCACAGTATATTTATTAATCACAGTTGCTAGTGAAAATGACTTAATAGTGGGTTTTTTTCATAGTTACCAACGGAAGACTAAGATCAGAACCATTGCCATTTACAACATCCTATTCATGTAGGATATAAATGAAAATTCTTAGCTTTCATTGGCCCATAATAAAATAAATATGTCAAAATATTAAAACACCCAGATATCAGCAATCTCATCTATGACATTTCACTCTAGAATAATGAATATCCAAAATTTCACATATTCAGATTTTTTTTTTTTTTTTTTTTTTTTTTTTGCACATGGCAAGATTTTTTGATGAAACTATACTTCTGTGTAATGTTGTAGTACAGTTCTATTTAAGATTTTGGAATGCTGTGTGTGTCAAGGCACCTCAGCTAGTGCACTGCCCGTTCATTGGCATAATTTGTGAATGATTATTACTTTGATAAAGTATATGTGTAATTCTTTCACCAGAAAGACATCCTGAAGTAAATTTCCATTGCTTGGTTCAGTTAACATTCCAGAATTTTTAAATAAGGTAGAAGAAACCATACTCCGTATAAATATTGTTTCATGCCAGCATAGGTGTGGACATGATTTAATGCCCAATAAGAAAAGAAGGAAGAACAAAAGTTATTGGACGATGGAAGCCACATAAAAGAGAAAGACTGATGCAGAACAGATTTACTTCTTAAATGTCACAACATTTTGAAGTCCAGTTTAGCAATTTAGCTATATGATTCTAAACATGACAGCGATGATTTTTCTGATGTATTTATGTCTTCCTCACATATATTGTGCCTTCTGATTAGAGATAGAAAAAGAAGAAGTGGCAAACAAAAACATATTTCATATCAGGAACCATTAGGAAAAGAACTGAAATTAACGCTACAAAAGACCTGTATACAAATCTATGTTGCAAGCAGACCACAAATATACATTGCAGAAGTGCAACAACAAATTTATTATATACCTAACTCCAGATACATTGTAGAATTTGAAATAATGCCAAATATGACATAATCAAGGAATTAATACAACTCCACTATGAGGAAAAGTTACAATATTTAGCATGTAGCATATCGAAATAGGAATGTTTGTCATTCTAAATGCTAAATAGGAATCCTTCTGAAAAAGTAGTTAAAGGAAAACAAAAAAAATATAAAAGAATTTTTATGTAGGGATTTTTACATACCTCTTCAGGGAGCAGGTGCAACACAGCATCACAAAAGAAATTCTGCCCTTTTCTACTTGCTGTGTAATGACACATACAAGTATAAGAGGGCAGAGATCATGTTTTGACACCATGATATGAATTTCATAATTTTGATGAAAAGTTATTTGCTGTAGCTACAACTGTATTCAGTATTCTGAAAATGAGTTTTTTTCTCTTGCTTTTCAAAGTATTAAAACAGGATTGTGGAAGACTCAGGACAGATAAAAATAATTGGATATTTTTACAATGTATAGTTAAGCTAAGGAATTTATAGCCACAGCATATTGATAATTACCAACCAGTACAATTTAAAAGGGAATTAGACATATGCACGCACCATGAAACTCAATAGCTATTAATGATTATGTATCTTTATTACTCCAGCAACACAGACAGTAAGTTTCTTGATACCAATTGCTAAGGAAAATAAATTTAATGGCACTGTCATTTATTCTGCTTGTGGACTTCCCCAAGGTAGGCAATTAATCACTATAGAACAAAATGTTGCACAAAATGTTCAATTGATTCAACACAGATCTTATATGGTTTTTCTATGTATCTGTTCTTATAATTGCAGAATTGTGCAAGAATACACATAGAGAAAGCAATAGTTCCAATACAAAGACACAGGCACACATATACTAACCATATTGCTGGATGATCTTGATTGAACTAAAAACTAAGCAAATTTGAGAATAATTAATGCTTACTCTTTGAGAAATCCAGACTGGACTAAATTGAAAAGTAAAAAAAAATCCAGAATATAGTAATGTACTGAACTAAATTCAAATTCAAATTTATTGGTCACATACACAGTCATACATGGTACGATATGCAGTGAAATGCTTACATGACCGCCCACGACCGTGAGTAAGTTAAGGCAAAATGGGAGGGTAGGGTAGGAAATAAGTTAGGAAATAAGTTAGGGATAGTTGGGAAGGTGGGAGTGAGATATAATTGTGGTTCCTGTTATAGTCCTGAGTGTTCTTGTGGTTCCTGGTTTAGTGTCCATATTGCCTGTGAAAAGAAGCTTTTTCTCATTCTTTCTGTGTTTGCCTTCAGAAAGCAAAAATGCTTTCCCAACCACAAAGTAACATCTCAAAGAAAGCTAGAAGAATTCCTGCTTGGTTTGAGGATTTTACTTTTTATTGACTGAAGATGCACTGTTGATTTAAGATTTTATATTGGATAAAGAATGATCCTACTTGTGTAGTCTCATCTCTTAGTCTCTTCGTGTATTTAGTTGGGAGGACTGAAAAGGAGGGACATTCATGTTGGCTCAAATGTTAGATCACCTCTCTCTACAATGTACTCAGTCAGTAATTCATCTCCTGATCTCCGTACAGTTGAACTACTGCAACCTGCTTCATACAGGATAATACAATCTGGAGATATCTCAGAAGCTTCACTGTCATTGTCAGCCATTGAGTCATGCTTTTGGCTATTCTATGGATCAGCACTCTCCTTCAGATCTGCCTTACTCATCCCAGTGTCATCTTTATAGTGTCCAGCCAACTGTTACCAGATGTCTCCTTCTGCTTTTTCTGCTGATGATTTCCAACATGAATAATCTTTCAAGTAAGTCCACTTACATGACATGGGCAAAGAATGATAGCTTTTGTTTGGTGATCTTGGGACATTTTTGGTGAGATTCAGTCACATATTTTTTTTCTTTGTGGTTTTTACTGTCAATGGGATGCATAATAGCCATCTTCGGCACATAATTCAAATGTGTCCACCCTTCTCCTGTCTTTTTCACAAACCAGGTTTTGCAACCATAATTAGAAATTGAAATAATTATTGTGTTGACTTAATGTGTATTTGGTTGATAGACTGATATCTTTACTCTTTCAGGTGTAATTTATACTGGAAGTGCCACTCTTCAAAGTGAGCTCAGGGCTGAGGTCACCATGTTGATCAATTTTAGAGTCCAGGAAGATGAATTCCTTTATTGTTTCAATTGTCTTATTGTCAATTTGCACTCTGACCTGTGTAGTCTCTGCAGTTATCATTAACTTTGTTTTCTTGTTGGAAGCTACATTTAGAAGCTTGTAGAAAGCATGGACTGTTGATGGAACTACACAATTGAAATATAATGTAAGTGTTAAGGTAACCACATTTGTTGACCACAGGCTTCATGACCTAATTAAAAGTGCTGGTCTTGCACAGCAGCACTTACACCAGGAAATGCCTTGCTAGATTTGAATATGTCCATATGGTGTGTCATTTGGTGAGATCTTCTTGAACATCCTCTTTCTCTCAGAACCATAGACTAGATGAAAGTATCTCCCATTCTTTGGAACATCCTTTCATCAAATGTACACCTACCCTGTTAATTTCCCTTAAATAGTTAAACTTGGTATTACTGCAACAAGCCTTTGTTGTAAGCAAACTGCACTGTGAGCATCTATCCTGATTAGTCTAGCTACTTTTGTTATTGAAATCATTTAACTATCTTTATTTAAATATTTATTTAGAAATTTCTATTATTTTGACATATCTGGTTTTCTATGCTTCTGTGCACCGGCAATGTCTTCTGGATTGGCACAGTATATAAATGCTGTAAAATAAAAATTAGGAATAAATATATCTGGGATATTAATAATGCAAGAAACTAGATCATGTAGAATAAATCCTCATGTTAGCAAACTGTCATATTTCTTTTGCAGGTTCCTTAGTTCAATATGTGAAAAACGAAGAGAAAGAAAGGAGAAAGTATACACCCCATTTCCTGCTGAGTTTGAAACCCTCTCTTTCAAATCAATGTCCAAAGAGAGCAATTCAGTTAACAAAACTAATTTTTTTAAATCAAATCTTTAGAAAATGGCCTTGATCTTGTATTATAGGAACTCTCTGTTCTTGGTCCAATCTGCCTGTGCTCAGCTAGAGAAGCTTTTGTGACTTAACCAATGATGAAAACAAAATTAGTAAGGATGAGAGGGAGGGATCTTGGTTTCAATTAGCCATGTTCCTCCCACCCCTTTCAAAAACAAACAAACAAGAGAGCACTTTCCAGTTTTGGCAAGCTGGAAAGACAAATGTTTACCTTTTGAGAGGAAATTACAAATATTTACCAACTGTTTATCAAGCAATGAACTCACAACAGACTTTTGAAAGGAAGTCTTTTATTTCATAGTACTGTATTTCTTACTTATTACAATCTGTAGGCATTCTTGCATGCAACTATATCCTGCCATTAGAAACTCTTGACATATTTATGATTCTTTTTGTCCTTCCAGACAAGTCAACCTCTGGTTGGGCAGTGGTGAAATTCATTTTTTTTTTTGCTACTGGTTCTGCGGGCGTGGCTGGGTGGATCATGTGACTGGGTGGGCAGTTTCTGTAAGCAGGGCAATAAAAATTAGGCTAGAAGCAACAGCAGAATTTGTTTTCTGCCTTCCTTACAGGATTAACTCTGTAAAGCCCCGATATGGAGTGTGCTGGAGAGAACAATCAATGACTTCTCTGCAAGATGCACTTGATGATGCAGACTGGACATGTTCCTATGCAACACAGATGAAATCAGTGATTTCACGGCATCTGTTGTGGGATTCATTGGGAAGCTAGCAGATGACACTGCACAAAAAAACACCATCAGAACGTTTCCCTACCAAAAAAGTTGCTGGATAAGACCATCCGCCATTCACTGAGATTTCGCACTGCCACCTACAATGCAGGACTTGTAACGGGCAACATGGTCCCATACAAGTCTGTCTCATACAAAGTGTTAAAGACAGTGAAGGAAGCGAAACAGTGATACGCCATCCCAACAGTGAAATGCTCTTCATGATGAAGTCAGGAAAGCACTTCCACTCATTGAAAGCCAAAACAGAAAGACTGAAAAGAAGCTTCCTCCCACAAGCAATTTGATCTCTAAACCACTGCACGTAAAATGGATCTTGCAGCCATAACGGCCATTGTATTTTGTCACTGTATTAGTCATTGCACTTTGTATTCTGTATTCTGTATTGTAACTGACACTGTATATTTCTTCTCCCCTACTCCCGCTCCTCTCTATCCAACTTACTCTCCATACCTTCTACAATCTACTCTCCCTGCTTTCTCAATATCCTAAGGACAAGGGCAATTGCCTAAGCATTTCACTACACACTGTACTGTGACAAATAAAATTTGAATTTGAATTTGAAGTGGAAAAAAACAAAAGGAGATTTCTTCTAACAACCAGTTATTTGAACTGCTTAGAAAATTTACTACTGGTTCTAGAAAACTTGCTAGAACCTGCTGAATTAAACCTCTGTGGTTGGGTAACTTTAATACACACAAATAACTAGTCATTGTTAAAGAAAAGTCTGTGCTATTTCAAAAGGCTGAGTTTATTCCCTAAGACCAAAAAGCACATCCAGTCCAACACTTGTAAAACAAATTGATCATATGACTTATCCTATAAATTTATCTCCAAGAAATTATGGAATTGATTTTTGGATATTAATTTCAGCTTAATGATTTTTCAGAATCATGTAAGATTATATTATTAGTTTCTCCAAGTATGTCAGTCAGTGGAAAAACAAATATAAATATATGCATTCAGCAGGAATATACAAGCCATGATTGCAGTTCACATAGCCATCTAGTAAAGTATATCCCATGGTAGTATAATTTTTAAAATAAATTGATGGAAAAAGGCATAATAAATATATTTAATTACAATAATTAAACCTATTTTAATTAAACATTTAAGTTAAATAATATGTAGTTTCTAAGCCATAACTTTTTTTTAATTTGGCCCTATCCAAATAAAACATAACTTGATCTTCTCTGAAAATTGTATATTTTGCTGTTGGGTATCCTCAATGTGCATTATATTTTAGTATGTCTTTGGTATAAGAAATCTATGTATCTCTATATTGGGTACCTAGGAGAGATCAGATATGGATAGACTTAGATTTTAAATTTCCCATAGCCATAAATGTGGATTAGCTAGAACACTTTCTCATAGCCTTAATTACAGATAGTTATTTAAAAATAAATAAATAGAGGGAGGGCTATTTTGAGCTCTATGGAGAGTGGGATACATAAACACATTTTGTAAAATAATCCAATAAGCAGTTAAAATATATGTGTGCAAAAGGAGACAGATGGAGACAAAGAGCATAGACCGCATAGAAAGATGGAGAGAAATAACAAACAAATATTTTCTATGAAAGTACCTCTTTGGAGGTTATTTTTTTTTTAAGAAAAGAAATGACGATGAGGCCAGACTAGTGGACTTATGCTCAAATAATACTTTTTAACTAGGTAAGGCTACACTTAAATCTAAGGAAGAGTTGGAGTCAGAAGAATATATTTGTCATTGCTTTACATACTTAGAATTGAAAGAAAGATTTAAACTAGATTAAAAAATATATGGGTTTGAGTCTGTAAAAAAATGTTTCTGTCTTGAGGATAGGACAAGAAGTAATGGATAGAAGCTTATCAAAGTGCTACTGAAGTTAGAATTAAGGAGAAATTTCCGCTCAGTGAGAACAATTAATCAGTGGAACAGGTTGGTTCCAGAAGTTGTGGATGTTTTTAGGAAGAGATTGTACATCTCTTCTTAAGGTTTAAAATTTACATTGAACTATAATTTAAAGAATTTTTTTTTATAGAATGATGTACCAATGGTATAGTTTTTAACACCTGACAATTTTTCAAAAATGTATAAAGGTATTTCAAATGTATGTTGGAAATGTAAATATAAAGAAGGAACTTTTTATCAATTTTGTTGGACTTGTGGCAGAGGAAAGAAATGCTGGTACAAATTTCATATTTTAACACAGAAGATTCTCAAAACGAATATGAAAATCAAACCAGAAACTTTTCTTTTAGGTTTAATGGACAAAAAACTGGGTAAAAACTTGTCATTTGTTGTTATATATATGGATAATTGTGAGAATGTTCTATAGACAAAAATGGAAAGATACATTAATTCCTACAATGGAAGAATGGCAGGAAAAATGGGTGGAATTAGCAGAAATGGCCAAATTAACTGCTTTAATCAAAGAAAAGAACACATCCAACTTTGCTTCTATTTGGAATCCACCTGGATTTTGTGATTAAATTGAGGAAACAATGAAACTTTGGTTTTGGGATTTGCTGATTAGATGGGTTTGTTGCTATAGAAATGGCTAGTACATATTAACTATACACAAGTAAAAAAAAAGATGCTAAAATATTTTTATTGTACAATGAAGTGAATGGTTTTCTTTCTTTTTCACCTTTATCCTACATTTCTCTCATCCCCTTCTCCATTTTCTAACATTTTCATTTATACTTTGATAAATTTAATAACATTTTATTTAGAAAAACCAAGCATGAAGTTTCAGACTGAGTAGAATTAAAAAATTAAAATGGAATATTTTGATCAGTCAAAGACTGAACTAGAAAATACAAAAGACTACGCACATAGAAAGTGGCATTCATGAGTAGTTTAGAATAAATCTGAATTACATTTCTATGTTGTGCATAGAGATATCTGACAATTGAATAACATTAAAAAGGTGAAACAATAAAAAGCAGTATATCTGAAAGCATTTTTGTATTGTAGAAAAATAGAAAGTGTAGAAATATTATCTTCTTATACTATAGCTAGAACATTTGTTCATGAAGTGATAGATACTTTTAAATTAATGGAAAATAATGAACTGACAGAGATTGCAATTTCATATTTCATATTGTAGACATCAGCCTTTAGCTCATAGATATATATATACACCAAAAACTGAAGATATATGAGGCAGTGATATCATTAAAAGAAAGTCTGAGATCTTATTTAGTGAAAATGTATCATTCTTACTTCTTGGGAAAATGGGATTTTCACTGCATTCATGAAATAGTCACTTTTTCTTCTTAGTCTGTTATCATATGTCAGACTTAAGTAAATTTCTAAAAGTAATTTTATAGGAATATAACATTTACAATTATCTCCAACTTTGTGTGTGTTCTGAATTGATCTGCTTGTCTTAGATTAATCAATGTGCATAAGATGAAAGTCGTGGTTTGTTTTTTTCCCCTTTGTTTGGTGCTCTTGTAAATGCCAGTAAATGTATAATTCATTCCAACCAATCATTGTCCACTATCTTGATCAAGTGTGACCAAACTGGAATATTTCAAATTTTCAGGTGATGCCACAGTGGTTGAAAAGACATCATAGTGAAATATTTATTTATTTAGTTTTATTTACTGGTATTTATATGCCATGCTACTTCATATTAACAGAACTATACTCTTCTGAATATACAAAAATATTCATTATGAAATATGTCTTCCTCTAAATATATATGTGTTGTCTCTTTGCACATTTTACATTTCGAATTATTTGATAATTACTCAATTCTGGCTTGACTGCATTGGATCAAGTAGTTTGTTCTTTAGCAGCTAAAAATCAAGCCTTCAGTTTCTTTTTTTTAAATGTTCAAGTTGTAAGCCATTGCCAGATGTTATATTTATCCACTTTCTCCTTGATCTTTTGTAGAAATTCACCATATAATGGTTTCTCTAAGGGGCCCTTAGTGCTCTCTTTGCTTGTCTGTTTTCTTGCAGACATTTCATTACCCAAACTAGATAACATCATCAGTGCTAGTAGTGAATGGGTTTGTTCTCATTTTATGTGCTCACAGCTTGCCCTTACAATGTTGGTGGAAGTGGTCTTGATGGATCATTGATTTCTTTATTGTCAGCTTGTTTGGCAATTCTTTGATTGGGAGTATTGTTAGCTTCATGACTGTTGATCTGATGGTAATTTTGGTGTTAATCTCTGCTCATCTGGAGGTTAATTGCTGATGAGGTGTTTAGGTCTTTTTGTTCCTTTTTTGGCTTGTTGATTGTCTCTTTTAAATGATCCAGATCTATGAACCTTTTTCCATGTGGGATGAATATAATGGAATGTAATTTCTGTCCCATAGTTCACTTAATTCCTACTCACTTTTTATCTCCAGTGGTTTTTTTCCCCCCAGGTGTGGACTGAATAGATAATATCACAGTCCTTATCTTTCTTGATATAGCATAGCATTCTTTTTATGAAAACCAGTCGGCCAAATGCTATCGGTGTTTACATGCTGATGAAAATGGTGCTAGCAAATTTCTTCTTAGTGAAATGAGGAAATAAGCTTCATTCATTCGTTCGTTTGTTTGTTCGTTCATTCATTCGTTCGTTCATTCTTCTGAATTTCTGCTTATATTACTACAATTTTTACAAAGAGAAATCAGAAGAATTTTAAATGTTTAGTCTGAAAAAGTTGGGGATGGGGGAAGGATATAACAGAAGACTTCCAATATCTGAAACAAAGTCACTCAAAAGAAAGTCAAAACCTGACAAACCTTTGTCTGGAATGGTATAGGGTCTCCTGCTTGAGCAGGGTATTGGACTAGAAGACCTCCAAGATCTTCAAACTTTGTTATTCTGTATCCTATTATATACCATCCCAGAATGCAATACAATTTATATTACAGAAAAGAAGAACATGAATGATTAATAGGAAAATCTTATTACCATTAAAAGAAATTTAACAATGGATCTAGTCATCCAGCGAGGGGATGGACTGTAATTCACTGTTGATATTTTGAAGTTACACTGCCATTTTAAATTCTTGCAATGAAGGTGGACAAACTAAAAAACCTTAAATAATTTTTTCTACTAGATGATTCTGTGTCTACACTTTGGTGTCTTTTTCAAAAACAATAACAAACCAACTTTGTTCAGTTGTTTGGCATGAAATTGTCAAAATCTTCTTTCATCTGTGCCCATTAGGGGTCACCAGAGTGAATCAACTGCCTCCACCCAACTCTATCCTCGGCATCCTCCACTCTCGCCCCAATCACCTTAATGTCTTCTTTTAGCACATCCATATATCTCCTCTTTGGTCTTCCTCTTGATCTCTTGCCTGGCAGCTCCATCTCCAACATCCT
>JAEANM010022692.1:0-11544 GCA_017656035.1 Myanophis thanlyinensis
ACACTCCCCCCCCCCCCAAGGACATGCTACTTTAACAAGAAAGAGGTGTTGAAGTATTTTTTAAAGGTACACAACTATAATACTTGTCATTTGTGCTAAGTGATTTGTTGCAACATAAAGAGACAACAAAAATGGCAAAACTGTTGGGAGATGCTGTCATTTATAGATTAGTACAGCAGATTGTATCTAAATACTTCAGGCAGTATGATCCAATTTATATCTTGTGTGATTTAATTTCAGGGACAATAATTCATAGTCCAAGAGCCACATATGTTGAGTTCCATTTTTGCAGCCCTCTAAGATTAAGCCTCTAAAAGTCAGCACCAAAAAGTTAAAAATCAACAGTGTGTGAAAAAACACATGTTGAAAGAACTAAATATGCTTATATATATGTTTTACTTTAAAGAAACCTGACCTCCATGTTAAAAATCAAATGCCTTGTGATCTCTCTACCATTAAGATGCTTGAAAAAAGAGGAAAAATTCTGACTACAATTTTTTATTTTAATTAATCAGAGTTACAGCAATTCCTTACACACACAAAACATCTGCCTATAAAGATACAGAGATACAATTTTAGGAAATTTTTAAAAGGAAAGTCTGTTTTTGAAATTTAATTACTTTTTATCAATATAATATTAAAAATATACCATGATATGAAATTGATTTCATTTGGATATTGCTAATGTTAGGTACAGTATTAAAACTCAGAGGAGCTAGTAAAAAATAATTAAAGTATATAATCAGTAAGAAAGACCCATTTAAAGTAAGTTTATTCAATAATTTAACTGTTATTCTTTGCATACAATATTTAGAACTGTGCTTTATAATTCATTTTGAAAAAAGTGTTAAGTAATTGGGCTCACATATTACTGTAACATGTTTTTTCAACAGTATTTTGCATATTTTTGAAGGTTTGGATTATCCAAAGCATCTGAACAATGTTTAAATTTGTCCATAAAACTATATAAATTCTCTGTGTCAAGAAAAAATAATTACTGAATCACAGCATAAAAAAGTCTTATTTTTTCTCTATTATTCTATATGGCATGAATATGATATGCTTTTTAAATTTCATTCACATTTATATATTCCTGAATATTTTATGTAATTCCATGAAACTGTTAGCTTGGGACAAAGGTCATTTGGAAGGGATGTGCCATTAAGAACATACAAAAGCTTGCTTCTAACTTCCCTAATATAAGAGGAAGCATCTCTCAGTAAAGGAAGGATGACCATGTTAAATAAGGAAATGAGTTTGCAGGATGTACACATGTTGCTTTCTATTAAGGGCAAGCAATTTCAACAATAACAACAAAAAGCAATAGAGAATATTTTAGGAGATTAACTACTAATAGCATAGCTGTATAGATACAAAAGAGTTAAAATTATTTCAATAAAATTATTTAGCCCCAATACTGTTGTTTAACTAAATACATTCAATTAACCGTTTCTTTCTTCCTCCCTTCCGTCCTCTCTCTCTCTCTTTCCAATGCAATTGATAGTTCAGGAAACTAAGATTTAACAAAAAGCATGCATCATATACAGTATTTTGAATAATTTGCAGTGTTTTTTTTAATATACTAGTCATGTAATAATTTGATGTGTCTTTTTTCTATTCATATGGTATTTCTTGTAGGCCAGTTTGGTCTCCTCAGTACTCACTAAGCCTTCATGGTGTACTAGCTTCACCCTAACCCTATCTTCCTCACTGTCCTTCACATATTCTGTTGTTTTGATGGTATTTCATCTAATTTTAAGATTTTCTTCGCTCTCATGATGTATTCACTTCTTATTGACTTCCGTGTGCTTGATGTTGATAGCATAAAATATGCCCAGGTATTTATAATGATCATCTTCAATTAGGCTCTTATTCTTGTTTCTATAGAACATCTTGATTCCTGCAGTTTTCACTATTTTCCCATATTGATGGGTTGATGGAGAGTGTGGAATATTTGTCCAATCCAAACTCCATTGCAATATTTTGGTTGCATACATGGACAGTTGCACAGAGATTCCACTGCATATGGTGTTTTCCATAGACCTTCAGATAATCCATGTAAACGAGGTGAGATAGCCTTACAGATGTTTTTGATGTTTGCTAGCTGTGGCCTGGCTTGTCCAGTACTGTTGACAGAGGAATCAATGTAATGATCAACAGTAGTGGGGATAGTGATCTCTTTGAAAGATTTATTTCTTGATGTTAATCTCTATTACTATTGACCAGTAACTGTGTCTCCATTGTGTTTTTGATCTTTTCAAAAACTTCTGATGTTTCTACTGACTCCTTTTATTTCCAGGCACTTGATTAGTCAATCATGTGTCATGGAGTTAAATGAATTCTGTAGGCAATGCAAGCAACATTTGTCTTCTTTCTCTTGCTGTTCTTGTCAATTAGGAGCTGATCTTTTGTTCATGTGCTGTTTGAATAGTTTCATTTCTGCTGAGATAGAAAAAAACTTGTTTTTAACTAGATACTATTGGACTACACCAGTATAACACGAATTAGCAATTTGAAAGTTGTTGGTAAGCAGGTAACTTGCCTTTTGCTGTATCTTTCATTAAGTAAATTTTGCCAGATGTTAATCAAACTTGCTAAATTGCTGTTGGGAAGCAAGGAGGAGGACTCAAGCCCTGAATCATGTGTAGCCACAAGAGATACCCACATCCAAAAGGTCCCTATACCCTTATCTATCTGTTCCAAGGAGAAGATAAGCAACTTGAGCAGATGCCTGTATTGTGGGCGGAATACAACGAAATAGTTAGCTTGAACTCTACTTGTGTGGATCTAGTTGTTTGTGTCTGACAACTACTTAGCAATGAGTGGGAATAGTCCAGTCAGATGTTTCCATTAAGTTCACTTTTACTTGGTGCTGAGAAATTCTTGATCTTCCTTGTCCTTTTCTTTACCATATCTGCTGTTATTCTAAGTGCTACCTATAGTAGGCAATTGAAGCTTCACATCTGTTAATCTTCTTTGTTATAGCTACTATTTGCTGCTTTGTTATATCCAGTGCTTCTTTGATGTTCTTTGTTTCTAAGTGACTTTTCAGATCAGGTATTCTTGGTCTTCTTTTTCTTCAGCTTCTTTCATCTGTTCTAGCTTGCTTGCATCTCATCTTAGAATGCTGATCTTATTTTCCAACCTGTTCTTCCATTTTGGTGGTACACTGTTTAATTTTTTTTCTTGTTGATTTTACATGTTGATTTATTACAGAAATGTACTTATGTCCAACTCCAATGGACACTAATATATTATTTTACTATAAAACATTATGCATAGGTATTAGGTGTTGTACACGATATTATTAAATGCAGAATTTAACATTCTTAGCAAAATATTAATTTTGGTGATCGGGCACAAAAACAGAAAAAGTGATTAAATCTGTCAAATGACTGTCATTTCTAAAAATATTAAATACTTAGAAATTGTTTTCAGTAAATTCTAAGAGTACATCTTAATTCTCAATGTATTTAGTATAATGATATACTGTATGCATGTGTTTGTATGAATGTGTGAATGTGAGATGGGGTTCTGTGTGTGTGTGTGTGTGTGTGTATTCATTTTGATTTGTACTAAGGGTAAAATACAGATATTTTATTATTTGTTTGTTAAATTTACATACCATCCATCTCACCTAAGCAACTCCATATTGTAATTCATTTTACCAGGTCATCAGGATCCATGGATTTTATTGAAGCTTATTTTCCAAATTCATGTTTTTGGAGAAACAGTCAAATGTATTATTGACCATTGGAAAGTACCTAATGTACCTACACTATTTCAAAATTTTCTAAAACCATCAGTTTGTTTTTTAGAAATATATGCTCAATACCTACATATTTAATAGTACACATTTGAAGTGGAAAAAATAACATTATATTTACATTATATTTTTTAAAATAGAAATATGCACAAATTATGCCCTTATGCTGCAGACTTGTGGTTGAATCCAACGAAGTTATTTTTTTAAAACAGTAAAGACTCTCTTCCCTTTCTGTCTCATTTCATGCACTCAATCAAGTTACTAATATAAATGACAAAAAACATACTAAAATTTAATTCTTTTTAACCATTTTAATCTGCTTATCTTGCAAAAGTTTGAAAACCCAGAACTGATGTCACTGTTGTATCCCATAATAAGACAGTGGATAAATCTATGCATACACTGGATAAGGTAGGAAGAAGGAGAAAAAAAGAAGAGGGGAACCCTGTAAAAAGTTTGAAAGCTGCCTTTGTTAAACAACACACCCATTCATTTTAAAGAATTGCAGTCTTTGGCTCTTTAGCTAGTTTTTACCACTACAGTCCGCTTATCAAAGCACTTTATCAGTAGCATAGGAATACGGGTTAACCACCTCATTCAGCTTTAACTTCCCAGCTAGCAGTCTGTCACCAAACAGCTGTTTTTAAATATATGCACTATGTGATGCAGAGCTACTGACAAGCACACCATTGTATTAGGGAATTTGCTCATTTTGGGGATTGGTTTGATTTAAATGCTCAGAGAGAAGGGAGAAATATACATTATTTGGAGTTTTAAAAGAAAGTTTTACTGTCACCAAACTGCATTGAGTATTCAAGTGATATAGATTTAATTCACCACTTGTGGCTAGACTGTAAAACATGAGATATCCTGCATGTATTCTATTGACTGAGAAACCATGTGGAATTAGCAGTAAACAGTGCAGCAATAACTTATGAAGTAATAATTTATGGTTCAATATAATCAGTTCACTAATGTTTTCCACCATGGCTTTCTTTAATCAGCTGTTATCTCTGATTATTTTCCAACCATGTATTCCAATTACATAAAGAATACGCTTGCTTGCTTATGTATGTTTATATACATGCATGCTTGTGTAATAGTACTCTGCCTTTCCATCTCTAGGGAATTGAATACTGCCAACACTCAAAATAAGAGGGGAGGGAAACTCAACCAAAAACTAAACTATTAAACTCAGCTGAACAGAAGCTAAAAAGCATCTAAATGCAAACAAGCTGGTTAAAGAAGGTTTTAATTCATTTTCCCAAATACTTTATAAAATAGATAACTGGAGATCTGTTTTAGTGGTTTGTGACAAATTATTAGGACAAATTGTGGCTTGTCTCAAACAGAAATTAAGGTTTCCAAATTCTTCCTTGTTACAGCATATTATGATAATGTAAAAATATTGCATTTCAGTTTAACTATAATTGAAAAATTAGCCTTAACTTCAGGATTCATGACGTCCGTATATATTACGTTGACAGCTATTTTAAAATACAATATTACTATTTTAGTTATAGACAATAAGCGCATTCCAAAGTTGTTTCAAAAAAATTTCAGTGATGTTATCAAATCTGTTATAAAATACTCTTCCTTGCTCTTTTGTTTAAAAAAAAAAAGCTCTAACTCAAACACAAACAAAATATATCAGAAGATGACGTAGAAATGAGGTAAAAGACCAGATAGCTCATTGGCCCCTGGATTGAAACAAAGGAATTTTTTTATTATTTCTACTTCTAAGTGACACTAGGGATAAAACTTATGATTTATATTTAATAGATCATTTTTTAAAAAAATATACTTGTGTCTTTTTAATTCAGTGTAGTGATTTGCTTAATAACTGTGGTAAAGTAAGATGTGAACTTGGATGTGACTCATTTAACAACCATCTTGATTAGCAATAGAAATTCTGGTCCCAATTGTGGTCGTAAGATGAGGACTATCTATGCACTGATTTTTGTCCCAAAGAGATACAGAGTATATGTACCACAAAGTATAATAGCAGATTAATTTATCAGTGTTTTTATTTTAAAAGATTACTTAAAATCATACAGATAAAACAGCCAACAAACTTCTATGGATGGGAGATAGAAAAAATTAAAGGAAACTTAATAAATTAGGGATTTTCTAATGTTCTCTCTTGCACCTTCAAGATAGTGTACTTGAAACCATTTTTTAAAGAAGTGTTAGGTAAAAGAAATTGCCTACAAAATTTGCTTGCTTCCCTCCCCACAAGAGAGGAGAGATTGGAGAAAAAGAGAATTTAAGAGAGCGCTGTAAACTGTTTACATAGCCCACCCATGGCTCCCAGCCCCAGACTGTCAGCCTAATTGCATTGCTCTTGATGTGTAGAAGAGCAAACAGCTTTCTCTCTTGAAATTTTCCACTGCAAATGGAAAAAAGAAAAATACCACAGCTCAGGCACAGTATAACGCACACTGACTCTAATGGTGATCACATGACTGAGGGACTCTGTAGAGATCATAAATGGCCCATAAAGTTATTTTTTCAGCATTATTGTAACTTTGAATGGTCACTGAATTAATGGCTGGTATGTGAGAACTGCCTGTATACCTATTGAAACAACTATCTCAAATTGTGCAATTAAAATTTCTCATAGTTTCTATAACAGCTGATTAAGAACTGCGATGCTGATACACTGTAAGAACAAATGCATATTTTAGGGCATGGATCATAGATATAATCAGAGATAAAAAGTGGAGAACAAATGAAGTACTCTGCTATTTATTACAGAATGTATACTTCTCCATCACCAAAACACTGTTATCTGTAATGGCATTATACCTGCATATTTCCAAACATTATCATGTATTAATAGCATGCACATCAACAACAGTTGTATGTCTTTGTTATTGAAATATCCTAAACATTTAACTATATAAGTATCAATTCTAATTGTCTATGGAGATTCTCAGTCATCCAGGTCATAGCTGGCCCAAAGGTGCTTTTTCAAAAGGCAACTGGACTTTATGGTTTTTCTTTGAAGACATTTCCCTTCTCATCCAAAATTGAGCTGAAGAAGCTTCTTGAATGAGAAGCGAAAATGTTTTCAAAGAAAACCAGAAAGTCCAGTTGCTTCTTGAAAAAGCACCTTTGGGACAACTATGACCTGGATGACTGAGAATCTTCATAGACACTTACGCTAGCTATGCACTTTGGCATGAGTGCTGAAGAAGCTTCTTGGATGAGAAGCAAAACATCTTCAAAGATAAAGCAAAAAGTCCAGTTGCCTCTTGAAAAAACACCTTTGGGACCAATCCTAGTGATTTTTTTTACTTAGGACTGAATATGAAAGTATATGAAACTAAAAATATGATCGCTCCATGTGGAATGTCACTATCCAGAATTAATTAATGGTGAATACTTTAAAATGAAATTCTTCAATGTTTATTCATTTGAATAATTACATATTTGTTAAATAATCATCATTATCTTATTGTGCCTGCATTTATAAAGTAGATACCATCTTTTTTTAATGCCATTTTATTTTTAATATTTTTTCACCTTCCCTGTAGGAAAATCTCTTCAAACCATTGAAGAGAAGTCAGTGCTCCAATTTCTACATACATCTCTAATTCAAGTGCCGTGGCCACTTTTTAAATATAACTCTTAAAAAAATAGTCTTTTCTGTTAGTATATTGTTTAGGGCAGCCTTTGTTCATTTGCTAAACTTTTACCTAGACTTAAGTTGTTATAAATGACATATGTGTTTATCTTGTTTTAGGAATCTACGAGTTTATAAAATGCCTTTTTAAACATAAAGGTAAATTTTAAATGCAAAAATGGCAGCATTTTAAACCAGCTAATATTTAGAATCAAATTAAATTGCAGTAAGGGTTTACTTTCAAATAAATGTGAAATTTATTTACAGCGATCTGTTAATTAAATGTCCATATTTTCTTCACTACACAAAAAGAGCATGTGCCGATTTACAGCTATTCAACCTCTAACATCATTGTCACATTTTCCTCCCCTGGTTTCTTATGATCAAATTAATCTTCAATTAGAAGTTTTAGAACTGACTCTAGGCATATCGCTAAAAGGAATTGTTAAGACCTGGCTACATAGTAGCAATAGAGAAACAAGATGGGAAAAAAAGACAAAAAAATGAGGATAAAATAAAAACACAGTGAGAACTTAAAGGATTCTGATTTTAGCAACGAGACTTGCCAAGTCAGGGAGTTAACTGAAAGAAGCCATTTATTATTATTTATTTTCCCTCTCATAGGTGTATGTATGTAAGTACATACATGCTCCCCCTAGTTGAGTGATTCAAACTACCTGATCTAGCGGGAAAAAAAACCAATGAAGCAAAGAAAATAAACACTCTTAATTATGTGTTCTGTCACTGTATTAATTCAGACAAAAGTGAAAGTTTTCCTTTCTGCTGTAAAATAAAAAGGCATTTTCTATAAGAATAAATAAAACAGACATTAATTTCCTTAATCTGCTGCCAAACAAAATTAAACATTTTGGTTAAAAATATTAAAAAGAAGTCTGGGTGTGATCCATCTTTGGAAGCAGCAATAAATTACAATTTATTAATAACCAGAATTTTTTGCGTACAAGGCATACAGAATGCACATACACAAAACACGTGCTAACTTGTTTATACAGAACAAAACCATTTTCATAATGCTGAACTGAATAATATATCTTACATTATCTTCAAAAACGAAATATTTTTGTTTGCATTTGTAGAACATTATACAAAATTCTGATCCAAGAAATAAAACATGTTTTTTTCAAACCACAATGTACAGGTGGCTTAGTAATGCATGGTAACTAGATAAAGTACTCAGTAGCTGTATATCTATTTGTCAACATTTATATAACAGCTCAACTAGAAGCCTGTAATTCATACAATCACCCCAAAATAAAACTCATAATCATAACTAAGACAAGTTTGACTAAGACAAGTATGCAGGCAAGAGTGCCCTGTACACGCACATCTTCAGATGTGAGAATTTCGACTCCTGGAATTTTCAGCAGGGACCCACTGGTTAGGTTAAAGAATTTTGTAAACTGAAGTCTATAAATGTGAAAGGTTGGGAAAGATTGGCACCTTTGATATAGGTTGGAAGGAATTCTGGAAGCTGCTATCCCAATGCTTCTGGAAACACAATAGGACTGATTTAGAGAAATAAAAATGGCATAGAGTGTTTACTCCATTGATGTCTCTATTCTTAACTAATAATTATGGCTAATATAAATAGTAACGTTACAAGAGACGGTCCATTTGATGTGTGAATAAGGTTGATTAGAAACCAGAAACTCTGAGTTCTAGTTCTACCATCACCACAAAGCCATTTAGGTAACTTTGGCCCAGTCATATCTCTCAGCTCTTGGAAGAAGTGAATGGCCAACCACTTCCAAAAAGTTTGCCAAGAGAACTGCAGACACTTGTCTAGGCTGTTGCCAGGAGTCAAGAATGATTCCAAGGCACAAAAAAAATTAACAAACAATTCTCCACTCTGCACCCTTTCCATTGTTCCTGAAGTTTAGAATATATGTGCTTTAGAAAAGTTTAATAAAAGACAGCGTCAT
Source organism: Myanophis thanlyinensis (assembly GCA_017656035.1). Classification (NCBI taxonomy): domain Eukaryota; kingdom Metazoa; phylum Chordata; class Lepidosauria; order Squamata; family Homalopsidae; genus Myanophis; species Myanophis thanlyinensis. The sequence goes on from JAEANM010022692.1 coordinate 9,338, forward strand.
TCCCGGAAACATTTTATACAAGGCTAGTATTTTATTATTAAGATTCTTTTGCATGCTAAACATCTTACTACTGACTTAACCAAAATCTCATTGTATATAACACTAATGAAGTATGTGCAACTACAGTAAAATCTGCCCAAATCTGCTGTAGTAATTTTTAGCCTTTAGAGCCTCAAGTACTACTTTAGTAGTCTTTCTTTTACTTTTGTAGTCACTCTCAATCTTACTCAGTTAAACTGCAACATATCCTATGTGTTATAAACAGCAAAAACCTTTACTGTACTAATACTACTACGTTCATGTCGGAGGCACCTGTTTATCAAGGTGCATTTGGGTCAAAAGAATTAGCTGGTGACATGACCGTTGTTCAGGGCTCCTTTCATATCCCTGGTATTTTTCCACCTAAGTGGTGCCTATTTATCTACATGCATATGTATGCTTTCACTCTCTGACTGGGCAGGACCTGGAACAAATTGGTGGGAACTAAATTGATCACATGACTCACTCTCAGATTTTGAATTGCTAAGCCTTCAACATCTCAAAGGTTTTATGACTCAGGATCCTAATCACACGAGCCATGGTGGCCCCGCTTCATTGTACTTATTAGGCCTTTCTAACAAATATAAATTATGAATTGGGGTTATAAAGAATTTAAATGTTAAGGTATTTTTCCTCTATCAGATCACTGGGGATTACCTATTCCAAGACAGAGAAGCAACTTTTTATAAACTAGCAATCATTTATTTTGTCCAAATAACTGCATTTATGTTTTGAAATTAAAGCAGCTATGTCAAATACACACAATCAGAATAAAGTTTGCTCATATGACCTCTGATTCCTCATTTTCACTGTTATGAGTTGGGTGGCCATGTAAATCATTCAAATAAATAAAATTGATTTTTCTGGCTCTGGCCCTAAAGCTGACTGTCACTCCTCCACTCCCTGCTTCAGCATGTTTGACCACTTGTTTTTAAGAGCCTGAATAGTTATCAGTTCAAACATTTGGAATTTTGTTTAAGACTGACACAATAACCACTATGAAAATGTGGCTTTTGTTCAAACAAGAAAAATAACTTTCTTGTTATCCAAATTCTGCTGGAAAGACCCGTGTCAGAAATGTGATGAATAGTTCCACAGCAATCTTGGTGTTGAAATTAGGTACACCATATATATGATTATTTGTCTTCCATTTGCAAGATGTACCAAAAAGATTTTAAAAATGACACTGCACAGAACTGTTTCATATTTTATTTTAAAACAATTTTTAAAGAGTTCACAAAGAACTCCATTCTCACAGATTGTGCCTCTATAAATGGAATAAATCAGCTACTGATTTGCTTGCATTCCATTTATTTACAGCTAAAGCAGTATTCTGCAGAACTATCAAAATTCTATTAAAGCAATATTTATCATTTTAGTGCATATTTATATGCAAGTTATACAGAATATCCTCTTTGAAATACAAATAGATCTAGGTACACTAACTAAAATACTAAAATAATCCAGCAATTTGCAAACAGACAAAACTAAACACAAATTTTTAACATGAAGGATTGGAGGAAATTAATATTTTTCCTAGCGTATTCCCACAGATAAAGAGTCCGCTTTTTGGATCACTGAATGCCACTTTGCACAGTCAGCTGCGTCTTCAGGGTGCAGGCCCACAGCTTGCATATCTTTGTTTTTTAATTGGAGAAAAATAATATAAGTCATATATTACAAATATATGATTTATATGATTTTATTACACAGTGTAAGTTCTGGTCCTGCCTTAGACATGAAAGTTGTTGTGGGAAAAATAGGGAGAGGAAAAAAGGCAAAAAGAAAGCCAAGGTCCCCACACCAAAGAATTCTCTTTTATACCTTAATGTAGTGGACATTCTAAATACTGCATGCATACATATATAAAATAGTTGCATTTGCTTTTTTAAGCAGAAATAAAATGATTTTTATATTTTGTGTGCTTATATGCTTTTTTTTTTAAAATAAATTAGAGTATCACATGGTATCACATGTAGCATTCTCTACAAATGGTCAAAACAGTATCAGTATGCCTTGGGACATTTTGCCATATTTTGCTAGCACCCTAAAAGCATAATTAAAGCCACATTTTACCTTGAATATTATTTATATATTTATTTAATTAATTAAATTTATATACTGCCTCTCTCCCAAAAAGGGACTCGGGGCGGTGTACAACCAGCTAA
>JAEANM010022693.1:0-11543 GCA_017656035.1 Myanophis thanlyinensis
CATAAGCATTTCACTACATGTCATATATGTGTCATGTATGTGACAAATAAAACTTGAACTTGAACTTGAACTTGAACTTGAACTTGAACATCTTCTAATTTCTCATATTCTGCCCAATCTTCACAGGGGAAATTTGAGAAAGCTGTGTCAGCCCTTCTTTTTCTTCGTGTTCCTATTGGTTCATATAAGGGAACTCCTAGCATTTGCTTTGATTGAATGGGGAGCAGAAAGAATGATGGTTTTATCCAGCCATCACACAAGATCCTGACCAGTTGGAAGGCAGTTTTTCATAAGCCAATTTACCACAGATCTAGTACATGTTATTTGGGGCTACCCAATTCTCTGTTATTCAAATAGCCCAAATAAGTCATATTAAACTTATCAAATTCACTATCATTTCCTGATGAGCTCCATTGGTCATATTATTCATTCCAAGTTCCCAAACAAATGAGTTCTCTTTCACTAAAAAAGACATTTTGGGCAAAGCAGTTTTCCCCCACTAGGTTAGTGGTAAGAGTCCATACTATGCCTGAAAAGTGGGTCTTACGAGTGATATTTCCAGCCCTGGAGAGGTTGTTATAAAGTGTTGGATTAGCTTTCATTGCTTCCCATGGCCATTGTTCTGCCATGTTGGTACCTCCACATACAAAACAATTTCTTACTGTCAAGATTTTTGCCACATCTTCTGCCAATTCTATAAACAGGTTACTTGCTTTGGTACTGATTTGAAGAGGGGTTTCTAATTTTCTTAGGTTGTCATACACAGACCATCCCTCCTGTACTGTAGCTTCCAAATCTCTTACTGCTATCTCACATTCTTGCTGTGAGTATGTCAGTTTGAGGGTTTCAGGAAGCACCCCTATGTCCATTGCAACGCAGATCGAAAGGTCGGGGGTTGGTCCTCTTCGCTTTGCTGCCTCTCTTGCTTGTAAATCTGCTATCCGATTTCCCAAAGCTACCTTGTCATTCCCTCTCTGGTGTCCTTTGCAGTGCAGTCATGCCCCTTGGCAGGTTTTTGCACGGCGTTAATGAGTTGTTGTATCAGATGTCCATGTTGAATGCATTTCCCTGCAGAATCTCTAAACCCTCTCTCCTTATACACTGCACCTTGTGCATGTAATGTTAGGAACGCATATTTACTATCAGTCCACACATTCAACACCTGACCCTCTACACTTTAATCAATGCCCATAATTCAGCAACTTGTGCACTGTGTCCACTTCCTAGCAGTCCACTTTCTACCACTTCCCCTTCATCATCTACAATCACATAACCCGATACCCTTTTCCCTTCAGTCATGTAACTAGAACCATCAGTATACCAATTAAGTTCAGTTTTTGGGAGAGGGGTGTCCATTAAATTGGACAGAGTAGAGTAGACTTTCTCTAAGACCTGTACACAATTGTGTTCTATGACCTGGTCTGTGGATAGCAGGGTAGCAGGGTAGCAGGGTTTAACTGATTGGAGACTATCAGCTTTACTTGCAGGTTTTCAATCATCATGGCTTGGTATTTGATTAGTCTCTGGCTGCTTATCCACAAATGCCCTTTATTATCCAAAATAGCCTGCACAGCATGTGGTATCTTCACATTAATTGGGCAGGAGAAGGTTAACTTGTTACAATCCTGTAATAGTTCTGCAATGGCAGCCAAGACTTTTAGACAGTGGGGCCATCCTTTTGCCATGCCATCCAATTGTTTTGACAAATAAGCATCTGGTCTCTGCCATTGACCTAGCTTTTGGGTGAGAACTCCTAGAGCAATGTTTCAGTTTGTGTCTACATATAAGTTAAAAGGTTTCTCTAAATTTGGTAAAGCCAATGCTGGCGCAGATGTAAGCGCCTTCTTCACATCCCCAAAAACGTTCTTCTGTTCTCCCTCCCAACAGAACGGTTCTTCACTGCTTCCTTTAGTTGCAGCATACAAGGGGGCTGCCATCAGAGCAAAATTGGGGATCCAGATCTGGCAAAAACCAGCTAAGCCCAAGAATCCTCTTAGCTGTCTTCTATTTGTGGGCTCGGTGATGTTTACAACAGCATTTTTTCTTTCTTGGCCTAGCGCTCTACGTCCTTGTTCAATGTCATAACCCAAATACTGCACACTTTGTCTAACCAGTTGGGCTATCTTTCTCGATACTCTGTACCCACATTTCAGTAACAGAACCAATAGAGCCTTACTGTTGTCCCAACATAAATCTTCAGTCATCTACATATTGCAATACAATATCCCCCTCTTGTCTGGGTACAAAATGCTGCAGATCCTTGCATAGGGAGGTTCCAAAGAGGGTTGGGGTGTTCTTAAAGCCCTGAGGCAAGTGAGTCCAGGTGTATTGCATCTTAGTTCCCATATGTGGATGCTCCCACTCAAAGGCAAAGAGTGGCTGACTCATGGGATGAATTGGTATGGTAAAGAACACATCCTTTAAATCAATAACTGAGAACCACTTTGCCTTTGGGGGGATCAAACTGAGAAGGGTATGCAGGTTGGGTACTACTGGGTGGATTGTTATGGTCCTCTCATTTATGACGTGCAAGTCCTGCATGGGGTAGTATGATTCATCTGGGTTCTTGATGGGTAAAATAGGTGTATTCCAGGGGGACTGGATTGGTACTAAAATCCCTGCTTTCAGGTATTTTTGTATACTTTCATACACCACTTTAATGGCCTCCCAGAAATATGAGCGGAGTGGCTGAAGGCGGATTGGTGTGGCCGACGGCTTCAGTTCCACAATCACCAGCAGATGATGGGCTGCCAAACCTGGGGGGTTGTCTTCCGCCCATAGCCCTGGCACATCAAAAAGTCTCCATATATCATTGGATTCCACTTGATGGGCTTTTTTATGATTCTCAGCCCCATTAGCTTCCACACTGCATCTGGCCTATGCCGTACTGTCACCTGTTGGCATCCTTCATTAAAAGAAATAGTAGCTCCCAATTTACTAAGTAGATCCCTAACTAATAAGGGAATCGGACATTCTGGTAGATAGAGGAATTCATGTTGGATCTCCAATCCTTTAAAATACATGTTACTGGTTTAAGGACTGAAAGTCCCATCACCTGTCCTGAGACTCCCTGGACTTGTATGCTATATGGTCCAGGTACTATTATTGGTTTATTTACAACTGACTTTCCTGCACCAGTATCTACAAGAAAGGTTGTCTTTTGACCCCCTACACTCATAGTAACCAAAGGCTCAGGGGAGGGTCTCTTCCAAGCCTGGTCCCCATCAATCTGTCCATCCTGTTCCAGCTAAACCAATTCCTACCACCTCCTGTTCCCTATCCATATCTGCAAAACCCAGTCTTCCACCTAATCCTCTCCCCCTCAGTGAGGGTCCCCATCCATGTATTTCTGGTCCTGGGGTTGGTCTTCCTCTCCATCCTTGTCCTCTCATCAACCCTCTAGGGCAGTCTCTCATCCAATGTCCTTCTGCTCTACAGTGGGCACATTGATTTGGCCATAGCATCCTTCCTCTCTGTGACAATAACAGGGTCCCTCATAATGCCACTGCCAAAAGCTCCATCTTCTTCTGCATTCTCGCATTCTTTTCCTTCTTCTCTATTTTATCTCTATTCATATACACTTTCCTTGCTACTCCCAACAACTCACTTGTGTTCTTTCCCAACGCACCTTCAAGCCTTTGCAATTTCCTTCTAATATCATAACTCTGTGCTATTAACCTCTCATTTAACATCCTTACATTATCTGCATGTCTCAGGTCCACCTGTGTATACAACTCATAGGCTTCAATCAATCTTTGTAGAAAACTTTCTGGACTTTCATCAGCCTTCTGCATTACCAACGAGGGCTTGGACATGTTCACCAGGGTTTTTTCTGTTTTCTGAAGAGCCTACACAGTTAAATTCTGGTATTCCTTGAGTTGGGTCATCTATAGTGGGTCCCTGGGATTCCATTCTGGGTCTCGGTCAGGTGCCTTGTTGGTCAGCTCCTGCTGTATGTCTTGTACATTTGGAAATCTATCCCTTACATACTTCCTGACTGCTGCTTTCCACTTTTCCCTTTCCTCAGGGGTCAAAAGGGCATTCATCAATTGCTGGATATCTTGCCATGTCAGGTTGTGTGTTTGTAATGTCTGGAATAGGTCTGCCATTTCTGTTGGTTTAGTTGTGAGGAGCCCATAATATTGTTTCCAATTTAGTAAATCAGTTGTCGAGAAGGGGACATATTGAAACATTGGTCTATATTCCACCTGCCCCTGCTGGTCAATCACTTGTTGATCCATCTGCCGTAAAGGGGCCAGGAAGTCCCTCCTCATGGCAGCCTCTGCCTTCGCTGCTGCTGACCTAGTTACTACCCCTGTAGTGGAGATTTCCACCCCCCCCCCCATCTCACCTTCTTCATTCTCACTATGCTCACTTTCCTCACTCTTCTATTGTGCCACCAGCCCATCATTTCCTCCCACCACTCCATGTCCTACCACGCCTGCCTGTTGTGGTGATGGGTTGCAAAGCAGGGGGGTGAGGTTGGGGGTTGCTAGGCAGCCTGTGCTTTTAGCACAGGGGGTGGCCTCAGGGCATATGGCGGGGTCACAAAATTTCTTCTTCCTCCTCAACCAGTATTTTTTTCTTATCATCAGATACTTTTGTCTCCAAAACTTTCACATTCTTACTTTTCTTAGATATCTTCAGCAATTCCCCCCCCCCCTTTGGCCTTGCTACACACAATCTAACCATTTCCACCCTGGCATTGCAACATCGTCTGCATTTTCTGTTACTGCATCAGATTATTGGTCTATGTATTGAAATTGGTTAGGATACATTTTTTTGTTAGCTCTTATCTTATCCCACAGGTCACCAATGGTCTGGTTCTTAAAAGTTCCCTAAGGGGGCCACCCAACCTTCATATGTGGCCATATTTCCTTGCACAAAAAAATTATCTCTCCTTTGTTGACTTAGGATAGGGGACCTTATAATCAGTATGATTAAAGTAATCATCAAAACCTTTCAACATGCATTCCAGCAGTGTGCTGGGAACGCTACTATGCCCACCCATGCTAACACACTGCCATTTACTCACAGCCCCAGATGAACAAACGGTCACAGATGAGAACTGTGATAACTTAACCTCCCACACAGCCTAACACGGACTTCGTTAGGGTCACTGCCCTGAGTCCAGGGGGGTGATCAGGCCCCCCTCTTCTATCTTCAAATGAGATAGGTACTTCACAATTTTATATCATATTCACCTGAGGCGTCTTCACACTTGTCCTGGCCAGGATTTGGTTCAGACCTCCTTTCCTTCACTGAAGGGTTCTTGGGCTTGCTATCAGCACCGTTGGTCCTGCAGGGATGTCGCCACTGTCTCCCAGAGGTGCAAACCCCCGTGGTGCTTGGAGAATGTTCAGGAGCTGCTGCCCGCCGGGCCCAAGGGGTCAAGCAGCACTCAGTGAAATATTGCCTCACCTTAACGTCCCATTTGGATTGCCATGAAACTGTTATGGAAAGATGGGACTTAGACCAGCTCTTTAGTAAATGAAACTTTATTGCACAGGTTCAGTGAACATAAGCAAAGTGCAATGTAAAGAGTCTGAACCCCGAAGGGTTTTCTGCATATTCCATATATAACATAAATGACGTATACAGTTCCTGAGGTTAGTGATTTCCATATTAGGGTACAAGGTAAATTTAGGGAGGGAACAGAAAATGCTGTATGTAGATAATTGATAACAGGAAAACAGGCCCATGTAGCAATGATCTGGAACCACATGTGCTGCCTTTTGATAACAGGAAGCCAAGGAGAATAACAACAGGATACATATGTTAGAGTCAGCATGACCCATCAATATTTTTAGATACTTGCTAATCCAGCAGTTACTAACTAGCAGAGTTTGCATTATAGTTTTGCTGTCAGGGTTCCACACATCAGCAATGCAATCAGAACTCCAAAAAGACAAAGTCCAAGAATAAGATTTTATTTAAGACATTGTTCTGGTATGGTCTGGAGAAATCCCGAATCTAAAGTTCCTGGGCTTTCTCCACCCATGTAAAACTGAAAGTTCCACCCCACTAATTATCACATGTTAATTTCTCACCAACCCCTTCAAAAAGAGATCCAACAACCCTTTAAGCCATTCCCCCATAGGTGTCAATTATCTGGAGAAACTTTCTCATGAGATCCAGACCTAAAAAAATGTAAACAAGATAACAATTCTGAGTTGCCGTTACCAACTCCCCCTTCGCCCTCTCAATGACCTTGCAAAAGAACGAAGAAAAAATGTGTCAAAGCTAAAAGGCCCCAAATCATACCTTAAACATGGCCAAAATTCTGCACCAGAAAACCCCCAGTCCAAAATGTCCTTTTAGATTCTGACAGACTGCCACCTCTTCTTCAAAAGACGTTTTCTTGTAAGACAAGGAAAGACAATCAGCTACTTTCCCCATAACATTCAACTACCCTTCCCCCCTCCAGGAGGGCCCTCGGGCTTATTAGAGAACTTCTCATGAAACTTCTTCACTAGTCTATCTGCACTAATATTGTGGCTTTTCACCCGGGAAGCTTCAGACAAAGGGTATCCCATCCATTGAACTAAATACATTAAAATGCCTCGTAATATCTTTGAGTCCAAAATCTTCTTTACTTCATAATGTCTCTGCCCTTGGATGACCACAGGACTAGGGGGCACAGGGGCAGGAGGCCTGGTTCACAATTCCACTTGTTTCAGTAAACTGCTATGAAACACTGGATGCACTTTGCCTAGCAATCGAGGAAGGCTAAGCTATACATTCATCTTCACTATTGGAAATTGGCCCAGGAACTTCGGGCCCAGCGTCTTTCTAGATATCATCAACTTTAGATACTTTGTTGACAAATAGACCTTTTCCCCTACATGGAAAGGAACTGGATCTGACTGGTGTTTGTCTGCTTGTTTTTTTATATGCTTTTGCTGATTTCTTCAAGGCTGCTTTAGTCTTCTCCCACTCTTCTCTCACAAAGTCCATCCACTCCTGCAAGGACATAGAAGAAGGGGGTTCTTGTGGCAGCTCTGGCATCAGGACAAAGTCTACCCCACTGGTTATTTGGAACAGCATGAGACCAATGCTGCTGTGGACAGCACTGTTTTAAACAACTTCAGCAAATGGCAGAAGATCTGACCAGTTGCTCTGTTGGTAATCCATGCAGCAACACAAATACTGCTCTACTAGGTTGTTTGTATGTTCTGAGGCTCCATTTGTAGCCAGATGAAACCCGGAACTAAGTCCTTGAGCCATTCCTATCGACTTCAAAAACTGCCTCCAAAATTTCACTGTAAACTGGACTCCTTGGTCGGAGATTATTTACTTTGGGCTTCATGGAGGTGATAGACATGCTGGATAAACATTTTGGCTAGCTTCTTTGCCATCGGAAGCCCCAAGCAAGCTACAAAATGTGCCTGCTAAGAGAACAAATCAATGATGGTCCAGATGACCATTTTCCCATTTCTAACAGGAAGATCTACAATGAAGTCCATGCTGATTTCCTCCCATGGGCACGAAGGTTCAGCTACAGTCTGCAGGAGGCCAGGTGGCTTTCCAGGTCTCCCTTTCATAGTTGCGCAGACCAGACAACTTTTTGCATAGTCCTCCATCTCCGGTTTTAGTCATGGCCACCAAAACTGTTTGCGCACTAAATGGAGGTTTTTAAAAACCCAAACTGATCTGCTGACTTTGCATCATGGCAGTGCTTTAAAACTTTAATACACAGGCTAGCTGGGACATATATCTTCGAGTCTTTCCATGCTAGTCCATCATGGATGGTGAGAGAGTCCTTGTTGTCCAGAAACCAAGGATCTGTGGTCAACGCAGCGATGATGTCCCCCGTCAGTGGGTGGCGGTTGCCTGGGGTGCGCTGTCATGCTTGTGCTCGAGTGGTTACCTGAACAGCTTGCTGCGGGAGTGGGGGGTAACACTGGTTGAATAACCTCCTCTTTCTGACTGTTGAACTGTGGTTTTCAGGACAACACGTCTGGTAAAATGTTTTTTCCTCCCAGGATGTGTTTCAGCTCAAAATCAAACCGTTTGAAATACTGGGCCCACCGCACCTGTTTGGGAGACAATTTTCTCAGATTTCTCAGCACTTCCAGGTTTTTCTGATCAGTCCACACCTGGAAGGGGATTTTGCTGCCTTCAAGGAAATACCTCCAAGAGAGTAAGGCCCAACAAATGGCATGCTTACTTCTCCAGACTGCCCATCTCTGCTCAGTGTCAGTTAGTTTCTTGCTCATGTATGCACAAGGTTGTAACTGGCCTGGAGATTTTCTTGGAGAAGAACTGCTGCAATTGCGATGTCACTGGCATCCATCTGGATGACAAAAGGTCTCTCTGGGTTGGGGTGCTGAAGAACCGGTTCCTGCATGAAGAGTTGCTTCAGTGTCTCGAATGCTTTTTGGCATGTCATCGTCCATTTTAGCGGCTGGGTGGGGCGCAGTTTGGGGTTTCCCTCCCCTGTTTTCAGCAAATCAGTCAGCGGCAGCACTACTTGGGCAAACATGGGGATGAATTCTCGGTAGAAGTTAGCAAACCCCAGAAAACTTTGTAGCTGTCGCTGGATTTGGGGCGGCTGCCAATCCAACACAGCTGAACCCTTCCTTGGATCCATCTCAATCCCCCCACTGGAAATTCTATAGCCCAAGTAGTCTATTGCCTCCCAATGGAATTCACATTTTGAAAGTTTGGCATACAATTTGGCCATGAGTAATTTCTGTAGCACCTGTTGGACTAATTTCACGAGCTCTTCAAGGGTCTTGCTAAAGATAAAAATATCATCCAGGTAGACAAGGACCCCCCAGTACAGGTGCTCATGAAGGACCTCATTTATCAATTGCATAAAGACTGCAGGAGCCCCTTGCAGTCCAAATGGCATTACTTTGAACTGGAAACTTTTCAAAGGGCAGTTAAATGCAATCTTCCATTCGTCCCTCTCCTTAATTCATACCCAATAATACGCTTTGTGTAAGTCCAGTTTGGTGAAGATCTTTCCCTTTGCTAAGTGATTTAGCAGATCTTTAATAAGGGGTAGGGGGTAGGTGTTCTCCACACTCATGGCATTGATCCCACAGAAATCTACACATAATCTCATTGACCCATCCTTCTTTTCATGGAAGAGGACAGGAGCTGCCACCTGGGAGTTTTCTGGTTGAATGAAACCCCATGCCAGGTTCTCATTGATGTATTTCCTCTGTTCAGCCATCTCTTTAGATGTCATGGAATACATCTTGGGTTTGGGCAAGGTGGCTCCTAACACAAATTCAATGGCACAGTCTGTAGTGTGGTGTGGGGGGAGCACATTGCATTCCTGCTTGCTAAAAACTTCCGCAAGGTCCTAATATTCCGGTGGCACTTCCGCCAGGTCAGGGGCAGCCCCAAGTGTGGCTGCTGCATTCTTCCCTTTTGGTGTCACCTAGTTAGGGTATTTGAGATTGGGAAGGCCATTTTCTGGTGGCAGATTGGAGCCCGGAATTATTTTCAGCTTCCAGAGGCCCTTCTCCCACATGATTGAGGGGCCCATTTGTCAAGCCAGACTAGTCCCAACATCAGGGGGTTGGTCATCTTGGGAGCCACCACCAATTGGATGATTTCCCAATGGTCGCTCATTTCTAAGCGGAGCAATTCAGTCATTAAGGTGGCTGGCACACACACACCCCATTAGGCTATCATCATTTCAGTATTACCGAAACCTGGGTGGGCCTGGAGGGGGTGTCCCTCTGGTTGAATTGTGCCCACCTGGGTTTCGAGTTTTTCATCAGCCGAGGGCCCGGGGGAAGGGGTGTGGGGTTGCGGTTATTATTAAGGAGGATCTATGTCCTATGGAAATCACTCTTTCGCAGATATCTGGTTGTGAATCCCTTTGTGTGAAGTGGGGTTCTAGGGTTCAGATGGGCCTGCTGCTCACATACCTGGCTCCCTGCCATGTGATGTCAGGCCTGCCTGAGCTCCTTGAGGTTATAGCCAGTTTGTCAGTGGAGACCCCTAGACTTGTGGTCATGGGGGACTTCAATTTTCCATCTGCTGGCATGACCTCGGGGGTGGTTCAGGATTTCATGGCTTCCATGACAGCCATGAGCCTGACCCAAGTAATTTAGGATCCCACTCACATGGGGGGGTCACATTCTGGATTTGGTTTTTATCTCGGAACAGTGGCAGAGTGATCTGGGGTTAGGGGATGTTTGTATTGAACCCCTGTCATGGTCAGATCACTCGCTCCTTAGACTAGACTTCCGTTCCGCATCCCCCCATCGCAGGGAGGCGGGACCATTAAAATGGTTCTGCCCCAGGCGCCTGATGGACCCTGAGAGGATTCTGGTGGAGCTTGGGCTATTTCCCGAGGCACATACTCACAACCCTGTGGGGGACCTGGTAGCCACCTGGAATAGGGTGGCTGCCAGGGCCCTCAATCGGGTCGTGCCCTTGCGGCCTCTGGTCTGGCATCGATCCCATCTGGCTCCCTGGTTCTCTGGGGAGCTGAGGGAGATGAAACACCAGAAGAGACGCCTAGAGAGCAGTTGGAGGTCTAGCCGTGCCGAATCTGACCGAACAATTTTGCGATCCTATATTAGGATGTATTTAGTGGCAATAAGGACGATGAAGCATTCTTACTTCACTGCCCTTGTTGCATCCGCAGAAAACCGCCTGGCCGCCCTTTTTAGGGTGACCCACTCCCTTCTTGAATTTGGGGAGCGGGAAGACCCCTTGCAGGGACGGGCTGAGGATTTTTCTTGTTTTCTGCAGGATAAAATCGCTCAGATCTGGGATGGGCTGGACTCTGACTGGGCGACTCTAGATGGGGAGGAAGGGCCGGTCTTGGATGAGACTATCTGGGCTGAGTTTGATCCGGTGACACCAGATGAAGTGGACAGATTACTGGGGAGCTTGAATGCCACTACACGTCTTTTGGATCCATGCCCCTCCTGGTTGGTATTAGCAACCCGGGAGAGGACACGGGGTTGGTTCCAGGGCATTATAAATGCTTCTTTGAGAGAGGGGTCCATGCCCCCTGCCCTGAAGGGGGTGGTGGTGAGGCCCCTCCTCAAGAAGCCTTCCCTGGATCCGGCCCTGCTGTCTAGTTATCGGCCGGTCTCCAACCTTCTCTTTTTGGTGAAGGCTGTTGAGACTGTGGTGGCACGCCAGCTTCCCAGACATCTGGATGATACATTATATTTGTATCCTCTCCAATCAGGCTTCAGGCCTGGTTTCAGCATGGAGATGGCTTTGGTCGCATTGGTGGATGATCTCTGGTGGGCGTGGGACATGGGTTGCTCCTCTATCCTGGTCCTATTAGATCTCTCAGTGGCTTTCGATACTGTCGACCACAGTATCTTATTGCAGTGGCTGGAGGGGTTAGGACTGGGAGGCACTGTGTTACGGTGGTTCTCCTCCTTCCTCTCCAGCCACTCGCAATTTGTGCTGGCAGGAGGGCAAAGATCAACCCCGAAGCCCCTAATATGTGGGGTGCCTCAGGGATCGGTTCTCTCACCCCTCCTGTTTAACATCTATATGAAGCCGCTGGGGGAGATCATCCGTGGCTTTGGGGTGAGTTTTCATCAATATGC
>JAEANM010022694.1:0-11543 GCA_017656035.1 Myanophis thanlyinensis
GACCAGGACAGAGGAGCAACCCCTGTCCCGCGCCCTCCAGAGATCATCCACCAACATGACCAAAGCCGTCTCCGTGCTGAAACTGGACCTGAAGCCCAATTGGAGAGGATCCAGATACAATGCTTCATCCAGATGCTGAGGGAGCTGTTGTGCCACCACGGTCTCAACAGTCTTTGCTGAAAAATGAAGGTTGGAGACCGGCCGATAGCTAGACAACAAGGCTGGGTCCAGGGATGGTTTCTTGAGGAGAGGTCTCACCACCGCCTCTTTCAGGGCAGCAGGCAAGAACTCCTCTCTCAAAGAAGCATTAATAATCCCCTGGTACCAACCTCATGTCACCTCCTGGGTAGCCAACACTAACCAGGAGCGGCAAGGATCTAATGAGTATGTGGTGGCATGAAGGCTACCCAGCAATCTGTCCACTGCATCTGGGATCACAGGGTTAAACTCAGCCCAGATGGTCTCACCCAAGACTGGTCCCACCCCACATCCAGAAAAGCCCAGTCAGAGTCCAACACTGCCCGAATCTGAGCGATTTTATCTTGCAGAAAACAAGAAAAGTCCTTGGCCCGCCCCTGCAAGGGGTCCTCCCACTCCCCCACCTTAAGAAGAGAGCGGGTCACCCTGAACAGGGTGGCCGGGTAGTTTTCTGCAGATGCAATAAGGGCAGAGAAGTGAGAATGCTTCACCATCCTTATTGCCACTAAATACGTCCTAATATGGGATCGCAGAAGTGTTCAGTCAGATTCAGAGTGGTTAGCCTTCCAACCACTCTCTAGGCATCTTTTCCGGTGCTTCATCTCCCTTAGATCCCTGGAAAACCAGGGGGCCAACTGGGATCAACACTGGGTCAGAGGCCGCAAGGGCATGACCCGGTCGAGGGCCCCGGCCACCACCCTCTCCCAGGTGGCCACCAGGTCCCCAATAGGGTCATATGTGAGTGCCTCGGGAAATGGCCCAAGCTCCATCAGGAACCTTTTGGGGTCCATCAGGCGCCTGGGGCAGAACCATTTTATTGGCTCCGCCTCCCTGCAATGGGGGTGTGTGGACCAGAAAGTCCAGTCTAAGGAGCGAATGATCTGACCATGACAGGGGCTCAATTAAAACATCCTCTAGTCCTAGATCATTCTGCCACTGTTCCGAGACAAAAACCAAATCCAAGATGTGACCTCCCATGTGAATGGGGTCCCGAATTACTTGGGTCAGGCTCATGGCTGTCATGGAAGCCATGAACTCCTGAGCCACTCCTGAGGTCATGCCGGCAGAGGGAAGGTTGAAGTCCCCCATAACCATAAGTCTGGGGGTCTCCACCACCAAGTCGGCTATAACCTCAAGGAGCTCAGCAGGGCCGATGTCACATGGCAGGGAGACAGGTATGTGAGTAGCAGGCCCACCTGAACCCCAGAACCCCACTTCACATAGAGAGATTCACATCCGGTTATCTTGAGACAGTGACCTCCCTAGGACATAGATCTTCCTTAATAACCACTGCCACCACCCCCTTCCCTGAGCCCTCGGCTGATGAAAAACTCGAAACCCAGGTGGGCAAAGTTCAACCAGAGGGACAACCCCCTCTGGGCTCACCCAGGTCTTGGTAATACCCGCCAGGTCTGCTTCCCCCTCCTGAATCAGATCGTGAATGAGGGGGGCCTTGTTTCTAATGGACCTGGCATTACACAACATCAACCGGAGGCCCGAGGCCTGATGACACAAACCACTCAGGGAATGGGAAGTACCTTGGGGGCTGGAGCACACCACTGTACATAACCAACAGGGGCATGGTCCCCGAACTTGATACGGCCCCCTGCACCCACCATAGTTGCCCCTCCCTACGACCGTGCTAATAAATTGCACCTCTCCCTTGTAACAATCCCCCCTTCCTTGAATTGGACCATCTGCCCCCTGGACCTGCCTGATGCACCCAACTCTTGGTCTGGCCTCAACCTTAAATGGGGGATTCCTTAAACCCTGCACAAGTGATCCCCTCCCTAACCCCATTAAAAAAAACCTAAAAAACGATCTTGGCAGGGGTAACATGTAGAAGAATTTTTCTGAGCATGTATGCCTAGGAGGTCGTGTTGATTATCATCAACTAAAAATTGACTGCTATGGCCTGGGACACCATCAGGCCTAATAACATTAGCAGCCTCCACCCCATTGGCTCCAATAACTAAATCAAATATAAAGTCTTCACCGGCTGAATTGTAGTTATAACAAAAATTTCTAACAGTGTCCTCCTTGATAGCTGTGTGGTGGACAAACACATCTTCCATAGTGTCATTCCTTCTAATAAAACCATAGCCATTTCTCACATGAAATGTCATTGTCCCTGGGATCTTCCTCGTGATGATCTTCCTTCCACAGTCTTTCAGGTAACGCCAGCTCACGTTGCCTGCCTCCCAATGACCAGTTCTAATAGTCCGCGGGGGGGACCAATGTCCAGCTGTAATAAACCCCCACCCAACAGTCCAACATTCAATAATGCCAGTTTGCAAGTGCCGGTTGGATGGAAAAGAAAGGAAAGAACACTGGTGATGGGATAAGTTACCAAGGGGACGAACTGGAGGGCAAGGGCAGGTTCTGCAAGGGCAGGTTCTGCAAGATAAAAACAGAGCCCTGCCACTACCAATCAAAGGGACCGGCCTCCAACATTGCCATTGCCATCCACACAATTCTCAAGGCCCAGTCCGGCCTAGGCTCATCCTGTAAGAGCCATATTGGGTAGTAGTAGTAGTAGTGGTGGTGGTAGAGGAGGCCAGCCGCAGGTCAGAGTTAGGTGGGCAGGGACACACACCCCACCTCGGAATAGAATGCCATTGAATGCCATTGTCCACACAGCTGCCATCATGCCCATCGCGGCCTGGTCTGCGGCCTGGTCCGGTCCATATCCCCCCTAAAAGAATCGACCTGGGTGGGGTCACAAAAGGCCGGCCACCTTGCCCCTCGTCTCTGGCCGCTGGATATCACCTCCTTCGGCATTCGTTGCATAACTCTCCCGCCCCCCCCCCACTCATTGCGGGGGGGGGCGGCACCCAGACTGTTCTCCCTGTTCCGAGGCACCAAACGCACCCCCTCAGGCCCCCAAAGTCTTCCCCTTCCACTGCTTCTCCTTATCTCTCTTAAACCACCCAGCCCCTGCAGCCGCCCGACTCTCACCGCTGCTCCAGTCGGACCACACAGGTCCTGGAGCTCGCAACTCCCCCTGGGCTCTGATCGGTTTCCCAGAGCCAGAGCCAGCTCCCAGGTCCATGGCGAGCCTCCGAACGCTCCAGCAGTTCACCAGAAGGTACAAGCTTATTTCCAAAAAGTTCTTTGGTGATTTTAGTGAGCTTACAGAGGCTTGCTGGAAGACATGCTGGAAGAAGCGTTGCCATCTTCACATCTACTTCAGGCTTGAGCTGGGGCCACCAAAATTGGCTTCACATCAAGTGAAGGGTTTTGAAGAAGCTGAAGTGTCTGGCCAATTTGACATTGTGAAACTGTTCTAGGATCTTCAGGTGTAGGGATGTAAATTTTTGTGCCTTTTCAGGCAAGTCCATCTTGGATCATGAGGGAGTCCTGGTTGTCGACGAGCCAGGAATCACTTGCTAGCATGGTGATTATATCTTTGGTCAGCGGGTGTGATCCCCCTTGGGTATGATGTCAGCCCTGGGCTCTTGTGGTGGCTTGGCCTGCCAGTTGGGAGGGGACAATACCGCTTGAATTATTTCTTCTCTTTTACTATTGAACTGTGGTTTCCAGGACAGCACATCAGCGAGGATGTTCCCTCCCTGGAAAGTGTTTCAGTTCAAAGTTAAATAGTTTAAAGTATTGCACCTAGCGCACTTGCTTGGAGACAGCTTCCTGGGGGTTTTCAGCACCTCCAGGTTTTTGTGATCTATTCACACTTGGAACAGCACTTTGTTGCCTTTGAGGAAGTGCCTCCAGGAGAGTAGGGACCAACTGATTAGATATGCTTCCTTCGCCCATACGGCCCACCTCTGTTCCATGTCTGTGAGCTTCTTGCTAACATAGACACAGGGTTAGAGTTGGCCTTGGGGGTTCTCCTGAAGAAGCACAGCAGCTATGGCTATGTTGCTGGTGTCTACCTGGACCACAAAATGTTGGTCGGGGTCTGGGTGCCGAAGAATGGACTCCTGAGCAAACAGTTTTTTCAGAGTTTCAAAAGCTTGTTGATGTCATTGTCCATTTTATCGGCTCAGTTGGTCATGGCTTGGGGTTTCCCTCTCCAATTTTCATCAGTTCTGTTAAAGGCAGTGCCATTTGCGTGAAAGCCAGGATGAACTGCCAATAGAATTTGGTAAATCCTAAGAAACTCTGTAGCTGCCATCATGTATGACAGGATTGCCAGTCCAAGATGGCAGAGACCTTTTTTGGGTCCATTTCTATTCCTCTGCTGGAAATTCTGTAGCCTAAGCAGTCCGGTGCAGTGCAGTAGAATTCACATTTTGATAGCTTGGTGTACAGTTTGGTGGCTAGCAATTTCTGCAAGATTTGCTGGACCAGTTTGATATGTTCTTCGAGGATCTCACTGAATATGAGGATGCCATTTAAGTAGACAAGGACCCCCTGGTAGAGGTGCTCATGAAGGACCTCATTGATCAACTGCATGAAAACTTCCAGGGCCCCTTGCAATCTGAATGGCATGACTTTGAATTGGTAGCTTCCTAAGGGGCAGTTGAAGGCAGTCTTCCACTCATCCCCTTCTCTTATGCATACATGATAGTTAGCCTCCCACAAATCCAGCTTTGTGAATATTTTGCCCTTCACAAGATGTTTGAGCATGTCCCTCATCAGTGGGAGTGGGTAAGTGTTTTCCACGCTCACAGCATTGATCCCACAGTGCGAGAGCTGCTCTGGTGGGGTGGATGGGTTGACTTGCTGCTCGCTTTCCTTTGGGCTTCCTGGATGGCTTCATGGCTGGGGCTTTCCAATGTGGGTAAATCTTTAGGTTCGTGGCTACAGCTAGGTGGTACCAGTCTTGAATTTGTTCCAGTGCCCCTCTTATGCCATATGCTTTTCTGAGTTCTGGATCCAGGTGCTCTTTGAAGTAGTGGTTCAAGAGTCAGTTGGGCCAATCTTGGAGCTTGCCAGCCCCATCAGAATTCCCAAATGTACTCCTTGAGGTGCCAGCCCCTTTGTTTGAGTCCCTTCAGTTCTGCCTCTGCTTCCTCATGATGTTCAGTGTCTTCAAATCAGGTTTGCAGTGCATGCAGGAACTCGTCAAAGTCATCTAATTTGGGAGTCCCCTGGTCATGAATTTCAATTACCCATTCAGCTGCTTCCCCTTCATTCATCCCATTGGTGATTGCAGAAGTCTCAGTAGGGTAGCGAGGGCCGTGACTGTCAAAGTGCGCTTGGATGTGGTTTAGTAAGTACACCAACTTTGCAGGGGTCCCATCGAAAGTCACCTTGAATGGGGGCAGCTTGGGTGCTGTGGCTGGTGGCTGAAGTGCTGGCTGGGCTTGCATGGGCTGTGATGGTGCCAGATGCAGGGATACTGTGGCCCACCTGGCCTGTATCTACACTGCGGGTGGGAGCAGGGGTAGCTGCTGAATGCCGGGAGCCCCTTCCCCCAGTGGTGGGCCTGGCAGGCCCAGTTGTTGTGCCAGGCCAACCCTAGTATTTGCTGCTGCTGGCAAGCCTTGAGGGGGGGCTTGCAGTTCTCCCTGTGCTGCATAGAGAGGTGGCACTCTGCTTGGGATTCCCCCACTTGCCTGAGTTGTGAACGTAAACTTTGGCTGAGGTAGTGCCCATCTGGCCACTTGACTGGGACAAAATTGGGGAGCGCTTCCCACACACAGTTGATCCAACTGCTCTTGAAGGCTTCTCATAAATATGATGCAGGAGGGGGGCAGAAGGGCATGGCTCTTCAGCTCTATTGCTTCAAAGCTTGGCTTCTCTCTCCATCCAGATATCAGGTGAGGCATGGGGTGGATCCCAGCCTCTGTGGCAGTCTGCAGCTCCATTCTTGTTGTTGCTCCTCTGGACAGTGCTGGCTCCTCTTGGGCACTTGACCAGATCAGCTGTACTTTAGGTCAAGCCCCCTGTAGAAGTTCAGCCCCATGCCTGTCGCTTCTAGGATGGCAGACAATGTTGTCCCCATCAGGCTGGCAGACTTGTCAAGGGCCACTAATGCTGCTTCCACAGGTAAGTCTGCCACTACATTCTTCTCCTCCATCTTCCCTGAGCTCTTGTGCAACCCAAGTGGTTGGGAGAGCACCTGGGCTCAGGACTCCAGCCTTCAGCCTCAACAATGAGAGACCAACACGGTGGCTTTTTTGGATATTCAGGATAATGTCAGGGTTCGACACAGCATCTGCAATTTAATCAAAACTCCAAAGAAACAAAAGTCCTTAGAATGATATTTTATTGAAGACATTGTATTGGTATGTCTGGAAAAATCCTGAATCTGAAATTCCTGGGCTTTCTCCTCTCAGCTAAACTGAAAGTTCCTTCTCATTAATAATCACATACCCATCACTCTCCAATCCAGTCATAGTAGTATCCAAAGTTCAACTCTCCAAACCACCCACATCAGGTGTAGATGGACTGTCCTCGGTTTTCATGAGAAAGTTCAGAAGGAATATAAAAAGATAACAGCCTCCAAGTTGTTGCTATTTAAAACTAACTCCCTGACTCCTTGGCCTTTCTTACAATGTGTCATGACTAAAAGAAACAATCATAATACTTGCAAAAGCATAGAATAGTAAAACCCCAGCATTTATTTTCCTTTTAGAGAAATGCAAATCTTGAATATTTAATTCTGTAGCTCACCCTGTTCAGAACAGTCCCCAGAAGAAAATTGTCTTCTACCAGGTTTTTGACAATTAATGGCCATCAGGAATAAAGTCTTAAACAGTGTGAAAGCACTGCTATCTCCTTCGCTAGCCCACAATCTTGCTAAGTAATTATTACTTTATGGTAATATATGGTAGGAGAGGAATACCTTGCTTATCAAGGTAATAACCAACTTGGGCAAACAATTTGCAGAGAGCTAAATGTGCTGATTCCAAGCTGTCCCAGTCATCCTGTGAGTTTGATACTCTTGTCATAAAAATTCCAGATAAGGCTTGGAGCCTCAACATTTTCTTTGACTTGGTTTATTGACCTTTGACTTCACTAAATTCTTTTTTTCCGATAATCAAAACTCACATATCTGTTCTTGCTATTTCAGCAAGACTCTGCATTGTTTGTAATCACAAAAATAACATTTGACATAAATGGCACTCTCCTTGTGGCATTATTTCTGTATTCTGAAATGAAATGCATATTCATTTAGAGTTGTTCTGATATGAGTACATTAGTCAATACTGCAGATGTTTACACATTATTCTTATTATTCAAGAATATTGCCATATTTTCAGTGTTATTTTGTCACATGACGATTACTTATTTATTCTCTAATGAAGCCAGTGTAGCACTTTATATGGATTTTTGGAATGGTAGTATTACAGTAGAAGAAATCTTACAGTTAAAAAAAGAAAATAATAAGAATGGCATCACTGGACTAACATTCCTGGACTAACATTCTGTAATAATAACTAATAAGAGCAAATGAACCAAATGAACATCAAATTAAAATAATATAGATAGTCTTACCCACATAAAAGAGTTATATTTAATAAATTCTGAGTAATATTTACTAGTTTATGTGACATTTTTTCTCACCAAAGCTTCAACTAAGGGCTGCATTTCATAGATCATTATTTACTATGTAATACTCGAATCTATCACAGTTACAACTTTCTATTAATTTAGGGTTATAAATAATATATTACTTGAGAAGCAACATTAAATTTCAACTACATCAATAATTCATTGCTGCCAACTTCAATTTTTCTAAATAAATATCAAAAACTGAATGTTATCAACTACTAATGACCCCTCCCACTTTACAGACCCTTTCATTTCATGGAAGAGAAAATCAGGAAAGACTAGGTTTAGTTCAGAGACAGACACAGACACAGACACATGCATACAAATGCATATTGTTAGGAATGTAATCTAACAGTTGGGTTGGCAATATATAAACCACGATAGCAATACTGTATCTTTAAGTACTGCTGTAAATGTGACTGGTTGCTGTTTCCTCAAGCGGCCATAAGATGGATCCAGAATCAATGTTAGATGCTGGTTGTTGTTGATTGTAGAAGTGCCATGTATTGACCAGCATGAATTTACTGTGAGTTTTGCTACTGTTTGCAAGCTTTGTGTACCGAACTGTTTATTTGATTCTGGACTGTGTTTTTGGATTATCCCTGAACTGAAATGTTGCTGACTGACTGACTTAACTGTGTATGATTTTTGGATTGATTGATGAACTTTGCATATCTCTATTTCCACAGAAGTAAAACCTATTTTTTACAATTCAGTGTCTCTGTATGCAGGTTTGTGTGTTCTACAACACCACTCTCATTACGCTTCACTGAACGCACTCAATTCCCTAACGGGGGACTTTCCTTAACACATATGTGGACACACACAGAGAGACACACACAGAGACAAAAACTTATCTTTGGAGAAAGTAAGAAAATCTTGCACAGGATAAGAAAATTTCATACCTGTGCCATCAATCTCTTTGGTTCTAGTTTTGTATGTAGTTATTAACATTGTAATTGTTTTTATATTTATCTTTTTTCTGTTTGTAAGCCATTCAGAGTCAACTTATTGGTGAGAGTGGTGACAAAATGGCATAAATTAACTAGGAAAGCTATGCCATCCTTATTCCTGTTAATGTCTTAATGTATTAATGTTAATGTCTGCCAACAATGTTTCATAATTTAGATTAAACTTGGTGTCTCTGAGATTGTAGTACTATGAAGTTAGAACATTGTTATGATTGGATCCTCTTATTTCATGTCATGGCTAAACTCTAATGACCTCCATATGTTTTTAGTATGTGCCTTTAGAGGACTTAGGTGGAAAACTTATATTTCTTTTAGATTTTGAAACAATGGTGGAGAACCTGTGTGCTCGCCTAGTTATTCCCAATAGTAAGGAATGCTATGAACTTTAGCTCTGCAGTAACTGTGGAGGGCTACTTTGATATCTAAATGTTACTGAGGTATTTAGAGGCCGTAACATCAATACCTTAGAAACCAATCGTTTTCATTGGCTGAAATCCAATATATGAGGGTGGCAGTCAGACATGAATAGGTGATATGTCAATGTTTTGTGTGACTTCTTTTCCCAAATATTGTATAGCTGTCAGTTTCTAACAGTTGCAATTAATTTGTGATATTTTATATAATAGAAAGGGAACATTTTTACATATATGGGAAATAATCTTAAGTGTATTTAAATTATGAAATGTTATTCAAATAGTAATCAAGTTCTATCAAATGTATTTTTTCCAGTCCTCTCTACTTTTTTGTTGGCTCTCTGCTTATTTTCTGCAATATGGCTTGTCTCATGCTATTCAAAGGCCAAAATGTGGTGCTCGTCCTGAAAATACAAGAATTTGAAGCTGGGGTGGAGAGGGAGAGAGGTTGTATTACGTCAAGGGGAATGCTATTTTAATGAAACTTAGGCAACAAAGCAGGAAATATTGCATAGCATAATCATCATCTTATTAAAAAATAATGCTATACAAAATAATGACCCTATAACGTTTTCCTAAATTTTAATGCTATAGAAGAAAGATTGAAAGACATTAAATCCTATTGATTTAAAAGCTGTTCTATGCTAGGCCTGGATTAATTACATCAATTATTTCTATACTTTGGGTGCTAAAGCCATATCTTCAATTTCCTCAGTATCATTAGTCAGTGATCAGAGTTTCAATGAACCAAATTAACATGATAAATTTGCACAAAGCTGCAGAATGAATATAAGGAACTAAGTATTCCTTCTAAAACAAGTAATTTGGTGAAAACACCGACAAGTTGGACAGTCATTATTAATAATTACTTCATTTAATTATTGCTGCTATCTGAATGTAGTAATTGGAAGATAGTAATCAGGATATTGGACTAGGGATCTTAAATTTTATAACAACAATAATGTTGTTTGTGTGATGATATCCTTAAAACAATAATAATTTTAGTAGTGGGATATTCTTTATAATGTCTCAAACTTAATACCAACTTGATATCAACATTTTTTAGAGATCAGGAACATTCCCTTTTCAATCTAAAGTAACCTAGGGTAAATTTTGCATTTGAATGCAAGTTTTATTCTTCCCAACCCAACCTAAGTTGGGAAGAAATTATATAACTATGATTGGGAATCTGTCTTCCTGCATGTCTGTCCATCAACAGGATAAAATTCTAAAACAAAAATGGAAGTGGATCAAATATGTGGTGGGAGAAGGCAAAAGAAAATGGAATTCAAAAATGGGCAGATTCAGCTGGGATCTATGCAGGGGAAAAACAACAACATTTGAATCAGATTTCTCCAGTGCATCCTTATGACAGTGGCTGCTGGGCGGCAACTTGTGCTATCAACTGCTCCATTTGCTCCTTCTTTCTGGTCATGTGGACCAACAAAGTTAGCACGAGATGGGCAGAAGCAAACATACAGAAGACAACCCAATTATATAAGTTCTAATCAAACCCTAACAAAAACAGACATTCAGCCAGATGCACACAGAGATGCATTGCCTGATTAATTCCTGGAGAGGAGATTCAGATAGACAGAAACAATATGTTACTTTATGACAGAGATGAAACTCCAGACAATCCTACAGCTATTGCTCATAAAGAAATTGAAAAGTTTCAGAAGTCATGGTATGCATACTTTTCCCATATTGCCTTTTACACGGTATCAAGATAAGTTAAAGCCAAGGGAAGTTTATTGTTGGACAATGAATTTTTATATGAGATGCCAATAGCAGAATGAGATAATTTATGACTGGATGCAAAATAATTAGTATGAAGGTCTATTAAATTATGTTCTAAATCTTCCATCAATAAAAGACATAATCATAATGATGTTCCTGTGATAAAATGTTAACTTAAATAGGGTTATTTATGCAATTACATACTATATTTAAAAATCCCTTGGTTATCTTATTTTGTTTTACTTTCATATCAGCTGATTTTTTTTTTTGTCTCTATCACTGGTTGGCCAGTGCTCCTGACCAGTGCATTTGGGACCGGAAGATCAATGGACAAATGTCAAACAAACTCTTGGCCGAAACAAATTTAGCAGTGTGTGCTAGTGAGAGTAGATGTGCAGAACATCTTTCCAGAAAAGCTGCCTGCTCACCCCTTCTGGCATCATTGGCCAAAGCTTCATGTAATTTGCCTCAAGGGTGAAAGCCAGTAGAAATCTATTGGTCAGGCAAGTATGTTCATGGCCAGGGTGTTTACTTTGCTCATCCTTATCCAGCTCTATCAGATGAAATCTCCCAGCCAGCACATCCTATCTTTCCTCCTCATTGATTTTCACCTGGAGAAATGCAAGAAGGCAAAGCAGAACACCCTTACTGGGAGTTTCTTCAACTCCATCTGCTTATCCTTTCTAGTACCTAGTAGCCAAAGCCTTTTGGCAGTATATTTTTTTTGTTTTTTTTTTATTTATTAAATTTTAAACATTTT
>JAEANM010022695.1:0-11123 GCA_017656035.1 Myanophis thanlyinensis
ATTATTTTTTGGGCTGTGTTTTGGCATCTTTTGTTGTAGATGGAGTGCAATTCAGGAAGCTTGGTGTGGATGATGCGGAGGGATATTAAAACCACCATGGTGGAGATACTATGAGGGAAAAGGGGCAGACACCTCTATGATCAAAAGAGTCATAGCACATACTTAGAATCAATGAGCCTCAAAACTCAGGTTTTAGGTCTTGGAGGAACAAACCTTGATAGTGAAAACTGCAAACATCCAAACTTCTAACTCGAGGTCTTTAAATGGTTGAAAAGATTACAATGATAGTGAGATTTAAAGATGACGGCTCCAGATTCCTTCATAACCAAAGGCAACTTAAGTTAGCTCACTTTTTATTAAAAAAAAAAAACCTTTCACTTATTTATCCATTCAGTTGATTTTTATAATTGCCCATCTCACATACTGTATATGACTCTGGGCAGCTCACAACCACCACAAAATGCAATAAGCAAATTGCAAATGAAAAACAAATGCAACCATATTAAAAATATTAAAGCCACTATAATCTGAAGCCAAGATAAAAATAATGCTATAAACCAAGTTTTCAACCTCTAAGCCTAGCTCCAAAGGCACTGATCGAAGCAACTATTCAGAATAAAGTCAATCTTTCTACTCTCCATTAAGAGCAACTAATCCTGTCTTGCTGGTTCGAACTTTCAAGAGCTATTTTGCGAGTGCATTTTCAATGCATGCAATGCTAAAAAAAAAAAAGCAACTTTTGGAAAACAGCAGCACTGATATTGGATTTTAAGGTATGAAGCACCAGCAGATATGGGTATCTATTTGCTATCATTGACAAAGAAAGTCTGTAAATTATCAAAATATATACATTGTGTTGTTTAGCAGAGCTGCCTATTGTGCATAAAGCAACTCAGGTACAATTCCTTCTAAATTCAGATAAAATGGTCCTCTGATACTGAGCGTATTTGTAGCTCTTACATTTAAGGATTTGAAATGCTTTTCTGCACCTGCCAAAATTTACTTAAACAAACTGACTGAATGGTGAGGATGTCAGTTATAATATGCCTTCACTTCCAGTGGAGCCACTGATGCAAGTATGGATGGAATCCTACAGTTCTGGAATTCCACACATTTTCCTGTTAAAAAGCTGACTCTGAGCATGCTAAGTATCAGTGGATATGACATTTAGGTAGTTATTAATTAGATACAAAACTTCATTAAGCTACACAAGATTGCCGGAAAGAGACCTCTTCTCACCATCATGGATGGCAGTTATGGAAACAGCAGTCCCAATCTAATCAAATCTACCTATCTATAGGTTAATTAATTATAAGCTATTTTCAACATAAATTTCCCAGAATATTCCAGATACAGCATGAAGGGGGAGGGGGGGGGAATCCTTACCTGGCAATTGTGATTTTGCCTCACCACCAGCATATTGTCGGCTCAGATCACTGCAAAGGGATTTCACTCCGGGAGCTTCTCCATCTAATGAAATGTGTGGCATGTGTCTATTTGATAGGCCTGATATACGGAGATTTAAAGGCCTTTCACCTAAAAGATATCAGCAAGGTGTAAACCACATGTGTGTTATAACAGAGATGGAACAACAACTCTATCTTCCAAGAGACAAGCCCACTGTAAATAGCATCACATGGATATTATTTACACAAGTCATTTTTTCTGCTTGCTTCTCCACAATATAAGCCTTTCATCCATATGGTATGTTTGACTCCAAACCATGTTTTCAGCTATTTCATGATTCCATAGTCATCAAAAACATGGGACCCACAAATCACCTGAAGCATTCGGGAATACTGTAGGAAGAATTGTGATTACTTTGCCTCCACAGCATTTTGAATAAATTAAATCATAAACTTCAGAAACTTGTTTTTCCTAAGGCAAAGGTTGGACATTGGAAAATCACTTGTGCCCTCCGAGTCACTCTAAAAACTCTTTAAACCTCAGCAAATTTCATTCTCTATAAGGAGTATTTGTATATTGTATAAAATAACACTTATTGTGGGAAAAATAAGAGTGAGGAATATTAGGCATGTTTACCATCCTGAATTATAAATAAAAAGGTGGGATAATAATAGTACTAATAGCAATGGACACAAAATGTCTGGATCTTGAATACCATTCACTGTCATTGACAAAAATCACTGTCAGTCAATTGCAAAAGGCAGCTTTACTTGGAGAAGTTTACATCTTGGGACCAATCCCAGGTCCTCGGGAAGGACTTGACAGGTGAATAAAAATGCCAAATCCACTCTAAACACCTGATTAAGTCTTCAATAAACCACAATTATAATCATATCACTACCACATCAGTGGTGAAATTCAATTTTTTTTCACTACCGGTTCTGTGGGAGTGATCACAGGATTAAATATCACCAAGTACAGAATTAAACTTCATCAAAGTTGCAATGTAATAAAGGGAGAGGCAGTTCCTGTGAGCAAGGCAATAAAGATTAGGCTAGAAACAACTGCTTTATTTACAGGATTAACCCTGCAAAGTGGGAAAAAACAAAAGGAGATTTCTTCTAATAACCGGTTCTATAGAACCGGTGTGAACTGGCTGGATTTCACCTCCGTACCACATCAACCTCAAAATGCTAACTGTAAAAAAAATGCCTGGGAAAGCAACAGTACCTTGTCCATCCAGACGATCTGGCGTCAATCCATTAGGACTGCTTTCTTCTGAACTTTGCCTGTAAAGACCTGTAGAGAGTCGTCTTTCCAAACCAGCTTGGTTGCAAAGGAACTCCATTTGTTTGGCCATCATCTTTTCAGGCTGAAATGAACCAGAGATATGTGCACACAGCAGAATTACTATACTGTACCACAGCCAGTTGCCAAATGGAAATAGCTAGCCTTAAAGAACAGCACAGTCATGGCCAAGCACTTTAAAAGATTGACAAGTAGCAGCTGAGACAGAATCCTCTGCTGAGGATCTCCAAAAGCAAGAGGAATTAAGGAGTTTGGGGATTGGGGTAGGATACAAAACCTGTGAAGTTAAGAAACAACCATATGATAACTCTAAGTATATGCTATTGCACTAAAAAGATGCTTGTGCAATGAATTTAATAACAATAGGAAGTAAATTAAAGAATAACTGAATATCTAGGACAGCACAAAAATAACAAAATATGTTTGCACTGAAGTTTGTTACAAAAAAACCCCACCAGCTACTACAAGTACAGGTAGTCCTCAACTTAAGAGCACAATTGAGCCCAAAATTTATGTTGCTGAGAAAAAATTTTCCCGATTTTTCTTGCCATATTTGTTAAGTGAATCATTGCAGTTGTTGAGTTAGTACTACTTTGGATGCAAAATCAGAAACAGGAAACAAAATCAAGGAGTGCACCACCAAAAGATCAGGTTGGAAAATATATATGCTAAGGTCTAGTGCAAGCAAGCAAGGAACAGATGAAAGAAAAGCTGAAGAATAAGAGGATCAAAGATTATCCAATTAAGAAATATCACCTAGAGACAAGCAAGATCAAGGGAGCTCCGGAAATAATAAAGCAGCAAATAATAGCCATAGGCAAGAAAATAAGCAGATTGCATACTACAGGAGGAATCTCCAATTTCAGTTGAATCAGAAATGTTTCTATTAATTCAACAGCAGAGAGACTGCAATAAATCAACCAACACCTGACAAAGAGGAAACAATGCAATTCTTTGTGCAGTTAAGCCCAAACAGCAGAGGGACAAAAGATCAGCTCCTAATTGACAGGGTGATTCTGGAAAACTTTAACAGAAGGAAGATCAACTTAAATGTAGCTTGGGCTGATTACAAGACTACATTTGACTCCCTGCCACATGACTGGATAATCACATGCTTGGAAGTTAATAGGAGTCAGCAGAATCATCAGAAGCTTTGTGCAATGATAAATGACACAATGGAAGGACACAGCTGCTGATCAATGGTGATAGACTGGGAGAGGTTAACATCAAGAAAGGAATTTTTTTAAAGATTCACTATCACCATCACTATTTGTATTTCAAACATTACTGAACAATTCATGACCTGTCTATCAACATCAAAAACATCTGCTAGGCTATCTGCCCTCCTTTACACAGAAGATCCGAAACTATGGAAAAATAGTATCTGAAATTGAATTGCTGCTTAAAACTGTCCAAATATATAGCCAATATACCATAGTGGACTTTGGACTGTAGAAATGTGCCACCCTTCTCATCAATAGAGGAAAATGGTGAAAACTGAAGGAATTAGGATGTTCTATGGAAATAACATCAACAGTGTGGATGAAGAAGATCACTACATATCTCTTGGCATTCTTCAAGTTAGCAACTGGGAGACCATGAGTTCTAATGTTGCCTGAGGCATGAAGCCACTAGGTGACTTTGAGCTAATCCTTTTCTCTCAGTCCTAGGAAGCAGGCAATGTCAAATCACTTCTGAAAAACCTTGCTAAGAAAAGTCTAGGCAGTTGACAGGAGTTGACAATGATGTGACAGCACAAAATAAATTAATAATAACACCCCAAACTTAACAATTGTTGAAAAGAAAGACAAATAGGCTGGATGGTGTATGCTAGAGCATCGAAAGACAGCCAAAGAGAACAGAAAGGACTGGAGAAAATCACAAAATACAAAGATCTGCAAATAGAATTACTGTGGCAAGAAAAAGCAAAGATAGCACTAATAGTAATAGGCACTTTGGGTTCAATCCCACAACATCTGGAGCACCACTTGAACACCATTGACACTGACAAAATCCCTATCAGTCAATTACAAAAGGCAATTTTACTTCGAACAGCTTACATCCTGAGACAATATCCTTTAATATTATTAAACAACATCTGCCTATCCCAATTCCTTGGGAAGGGTTCAATAGATGGACAATAATGCCAAATCCAATCCAGCTGTGTGATCAATCATCATCACCATCATCACAAGAACAACGATGATGTAAAATGAGATGCAACATTAAATCCCACATAAACGACAAACAAAACGGAAGAGATAAAATTAATTCTTGGAAAATTAAATTAATTTGATGGTACTGAAAAAATAATCAAGGAGGAAAGGTCAGAAACCTTTCCTTGGAGATGTCCTAGATTGAATTATAAAAATAACAAAGGCAGAAGAAAAATCAAATAAGTAAGTAAATGAAATTCCACAACATTACCAGCACCTGTTCAATGTCACCTATAAAGGCCTTTGAAAAAGTGCCATCATGTGATCTAAAGTCATAGCTAGAAATGGGAAGAAAAGAACTTAAAGCACAAAGTTCTAAAGGGCACTGAGGATCAAAGCAGCCCTCTGGTTGTAGCAAGACAATCTATCTGCAGTGGCTTTCTGCAGTATCACACACAATAGTTCTTCCAAGCAGAAATGACCAAAGCATGTATTTTTGAAGCAAACTATGCCTATTAATTAGGGACTATTTTTGAAGCAAACTATGCCTATTAATTAGGGACTCATGCACCTGTCAAAGGTGCTAAAAAGTGATTCAATTCCCAGAAGACATTTAAAATCAATGAGCAAGCATCCCACGATAACAATTTGATTCTTCAGGGTTTTGTGTGTGCAAGCATGCATGCACTCTCAAGTCAATTTTGACTCTTGGCAACCGCCTTGCAGTTTTCTTGGCATTTTTCAGAAATGGTTTGCTATTGCATTCTTTCTAGGATTAAGATAATAAAGTGAGTGGCCCAGTCACCCGGCTGACCCGTGCCTAAAACAGAACTAAAATTCATGGTCTCTGGCCTGCTGCCTTAACTACTACAACAAACTGGCTCTCTTGGGGAAATTATGAAAGCCAAAATCCAAAATATATTGAAGATCTCGGGTAATCTGATGAAAACTGTTCTCTGTTAATTGTTGACTATTCTCTCAGGACCAGACAGATTGTCCCTTTGTCCCTCCTGAAAGCATTCTCCTATCCCTTTAAAGTAAAACCTGAGTATATACTGCTTAGTCATAAGGTAACCTTTATTGTCATTTTTTACTGTGGGTACACTGGCACACACTAAAAATGAAATTCTGTTGCCTGCTCTCAAAAGTACATACATACATGCTGATGTGGTATATCCATCCTTACGCTTCTGAAAATCCATCAAAAAGCATCATTATTTTTCTTACTAGAATATGCCACATTAGCATAATAGTCTACATTGATTCTAAAACACCTAAGGTTTATCTAAACTTAGTTTTGTTTCTAAAAATATGGCCAGTATAATTAATGACATAATTTTTCTGTTCTTTACATGATTATTTTAATCAAATGCTGTTACTGCTCTTGAAATATTCTCTCTTAGTGTGTCTATACACATGATCATTTCAAAAGGATCATTAGATTTTAATAATTTATATTTAAAATTCACCACCACCACCACCACCATAGGAAAAATGACAACACTTCACTCATGCTTTATTTCTGGATACAGCACTAGCCACTTTAAAAAAAAAAAAGAACCCCAACAATCTGTCATTCTGAAAAGTGTAGGATGACAGTTTACTTGTGAATAATAATAAAGCACAAAATTTTCCCGAATAAAGATACAGGCCTTATGGACTACAAGGAAAATATAATTAAGAGGGCACAGAACCTGTTAGAATATAGTCTAAATGAACAGAGCTGAAAGAATACTATATTCTAAATAGTGTTATTTTTAATTACAGGAACAGTTCATCAGCTTGAAAAGAAAACAACCAATGTGTATGCCTATTTAAATGAGATATTCGATGTTGGAAGGAAAATGGATAGAAAACAAATACACAGTAATGGGATGAAAAAAATTCCAGTTTCTAACCACAATCACATTAAACGTAACAGGCTAAATCAACACATCCCTGGCACCATGGAGTTTTTGGAATTCTACTTGTAGCATTCAATGTGGAACTCGTCACCCGACATATTTTATTACGGTCTAAAGATAGAAAGCAGCAGCTCTTGAATTGCTCCCTGCCAGATGCTGTGAACTACTCTAATAAGACTTTGTGAGCGCTATCCTTCATGAGATCTGGAAACTGGAAACCCATATATTTGGAAGGCAACAGTTTTGTTCCTGATTTGAAGAATGTGAAAAACATAGGTTTGAACTAAAGAGCCAGGAGTAATTTGATTTCATGACGGCATTTGTATAAGTCTGGGTATATTAGGTATATATCCCTTATCAAGATGTGTTAGAAATGTATCTGTAATATAAATTCTTCTGTAAAGGACAGTGATACTACTTAATGTAAACATTCCTTATATAGTTCTACTCTATACCAGTGCGTAAACAATTTTCCCTGCTCATTTTATGTAAAGAGACAAAGTGTACAAAACAGGATTAAGCAAAGACAGAAATGGAATTTTAAAGAATGTGTTAGGATAATCTGTTTCTAATTCATTAGTAATAAATAAATTAGAACAAAAGGAATAAATAAAGTAGGGATATGAAAAGTATTGACACATTTAAACTTTGGTGTTAGAGAAGACTCCTGAGAATACCCCAGGCAATTAAGGAAACAAGCCATGGATTATTGAACAAACAACCCAGAGTTTGCACTGGTGGCACAAATGACCAGGGTCAAATTATCCTATTTTGGACACATTATGTGAAGACCCAGCTCTCTGGAAAAGGCTCTAATGCTGGCAAGGAAAGAGAAGAAGAGGGAAACCAGCAGAAAAGTGGATGGACTAAATTATAGTGGCACCACCAGAAGACCAAGTTAGAGACAGATTGTCATGGAGAAAATCTATCTACAGTATGTGGTTGTTAAAAAAAACCTTGAAGGGAAATAATCAATCGAAACAGGATACAACAGCAAATTTCCTCCAATTTTGCTTGTTCTACTGAATACAGCCTCTTTTTCTAAGATCCTCCTTCGCCTACAATGCTGGAAAGTCAAGCTTTAACAACACGGCCTGCGAGTGAACACCCACATTAGGTCAAAATCTCTCAAACTGTATGCAGGCTGAAAGACTTGGCATGTTTTTCTTCTTCACAAAAGCAATGGCTCTAAAATCATTCCAGCTGCTGGTACTCTCATGGACATGTCCATACATTTAGGCAACAGCACAGTAATTTGCTGTTATCTTTTCCAGTTTTATTTTTCCTTCAAATTGCCAGTCTAGCTTGCAACCCTGTGATATTTTTTTTAATGGTCTCCCATTCTAGTTCAAACCAAGTCCAATCTTGCTTAGCTTTTGAAGATCAGGTTGGCTAAATGCCATCACATAGCTAGTTATTAAAGAGTATAGCGGCTAGTTATTTATTTCTTGTTTCCATCCATTTCTTATTAGGGTTCCAGATTATCTAACCAGTGTACCTTTTGAGGGCCATGGAATGCAATGTTTCAAATCACTGTTTTTTCGTGTGTCTATTTTTCCCCCCAGATAAGATTAAGAACTGCCATGTAATTTTCTTTTCCTGCTTATGTTTTAATTGTTTAATTATTTCACATACCACCCAGAATAAAAAAAAAAACTGGAGTGGCATATGTATATATTATAAATAAATACACCAAGGATAGCACTAGACCTCTTCCCAATTTTTGCCATTTAAATGACACACATAATGAGGACTGTACATCAGCAATAGGTTGGACATATGATCATCCCCACAATTAAACTGCAATTGATTCATCTGAGATTGTTAGATTTGAATGGCTGAAAGAATGTGGAGCAGCAGTGCGAAGAAAGACCATGGAGAACTGTAATCATTTGATATTAAACCAGAGAGGTCAGCTAGACCTGTAAACATCTTGTTTTATATCTCAAAAATCCAGAAAGGAGCTGCAGCAGGATCAGTTCTTTCCCTTTCAAAGTATTTTCATAGGACTGGGCGAGTATAAATGTAAAAAAGAAAGCAAAAGCAAATTTCTCTATATATTTATACATGAATATATTTATTCAGGTATAAACATATACATTAATTATGTATATGTAGAGACTTATAAGTAAGAATAGTTAGTTATAAATAAGAATAGTTAGTAGTGTAGAAACCTGTTATTCTGTGATGCATTTATTCCTGTATGCTAACTTGTAATTGTAAAGCAAATACTTGCCTTTTGGTTTCTGTAGACACCTTTCACCATATATTTGTTTCCTTTTTGTAACCATATATGTGTTTAGATAACCTTTTGACCATCTGTGGAATATATCCTGCTTGGGATCTCATAAAACTCAATTGTTTCCTCTAAGATAGACACCTTTCAAAGTTCTAAAAAGTCGAATCCACATTTCACACCTTAAGGCGCTATCTGTATTGCTAATTACCTAAAATCACCAGATGGCTTTGTTGCAAATTGGACGAACAAAAGAGATCCCCAGGAAAGGAGATAAGATCAGCATCTATCATTAAGGAACATGAGAGGGAATAGGATTAGGAACGTATATAAGACAGATAGAGTCCTCCTTCAAAAGGTGACTTTCCGATATATCCCTTGATGTGTTGGATCGTCTCCCCTCATTTGCTTTGATCAAAGATTAAATGTTGATTTTTTTTTTCCTTTCAAGCCTTCGTCTAAGTGATTCTTTTGGCTTATTATTTACTTAGGCGTAACTTAGAACCTTACATACATATTACATTCACTATGTGTTAACTGCCATATTAGACTATAATTATATGCATATAGTAACACATACCATGGATTGCACTTTATTTAATGTTTTGTATTTCTGAAAAATCAAGGCTGGGATACAATCAAAAAATGAACAGGGTATAAGGGGACAGGGCAGAGTGGGGAAATGGCAAGCTCTAACAATTTAATAAACTAATGCATGGAATAAATAAAAATAGATGCTTCAAGAAGATGCAGAAAAGAAGTCTGAAAGACTTAAAGGATCCAACCATCCTCTTATTTGATACCATTACCCTTCAAATTACAGCTAAATAAACACATCTAATCCACTTTGTCATTAAATGAAGAAAAAAAAGAAAAGAAAAGCCAGGAAACAACTTCGAAGTGTTGTTAATGCATTTTATATGAAGTTTTATCCATTTCTTATTTAACTTTTTTCTAATCGTTACAGTCAGCTGGTACAAAGAGTTTGTCACAACATTTGGAGGTGGTGGCGTTGACAAATTAAGGTGATAAAAAGAGAAAGTAATTCTGCAGGCAGAAAAACAGCCAAAGAGGTGTCCCCAAATTAGAACGCTGGATCTCAAGTGTATGTCTCTGATCTTCTCTAACTCTCTCCCATCTGGAGTTAGGAATGTTGGGGAGGTTATTTTCAGCTATGCTGATTTTCAGAGAATCCCCAAAGCCCCAAATTAACTATTTTCTCAACTATGCCTCATTGCAGCTTCATACCTGATTAATCAGAAGAAAACAGGCTTCTTATGGTATTTGGTAGCCAAGGAATGGTCCTCCTCTCAACTTGGCTAGTAGGAAGGATTGTCCTGCTATTGCAAGGATGTTTACTCATTTTGTATTTGATCACTTTACATCACCCGACTTTACTGAAGCCTTATGCTGCCCCCGCCCCCGCCCAAGCTTGGGGGGGAGGGTTCATGAAGCTGGAGTGAAGGAGAAGAAACAGGTGGAAATCAATGGTACCAGTTGCTATACAGGACAAGAAGTGAGGAATTGGGGAGTCCATGTGAGTGTAGGTAGAACAGCCGTATGACGGTGTTAAATCACTGGGACAGGCAGAACATCTGGCAGCTGGGAATTTGGTCCATTTCCCAACTCAGAATACCTTAAGTAAAGATGAATTTAAATCTCTGCAAGAATTTGTAGGAATAGTTTCTGATTTAGAATCATGGAATCATAGGGCATTGGAGGTCTTCTAGTCCAACCCCACCCCCCAGCCCATGGCAGAATTTACAGAAAGAATTTGATTTTAAAGTACTTAAACCACTTTCAGGGTTTTTTTTACAACAGCATGTGCTACACCAGTGGTTCCAAAGTGGGTGGTACTGCCTCCGGGAGGTGGTGGGATGACTTAGGGGGCTGCTAAGAGGAAAGAGGGGTGACAGGGGACGCTAAGAGGCAAGAGGGATGCTAAGAAGCAAGGGGGTGGCAGAGGAGTGCTGGAAGTGGACCCCTTGCAGGGTGCAATTCTGCCTGGGGCTCTGTCAGCCGCTAGTCAGCTGAGCAGTTCTGGCGCCTGCGCCGGGGTGAAAGAGAGAGAGAGAGAGACAGAGTGACAGAGAGAGTGGGAGAGGGGGGGAC
>JAEANM010022696.1:0-11543 GCA_017656035.1 Myanophis thanlyinensis
CATTTCAGGACAGAACATGGCAGTAAAAACAGATTAAAAACAGCTTATAAGTATTATAAAATCAGGAACTTTGCAGATGGCGAAATTAGATCTGCTCAGTTGAAATCCAGCAATTCAAAGCACTTTTAAAAAAAAAAAAAAAGCGCGTGTATTCATTTGGAAGATAAACATTTTTTTGTGTCACAATGGCCTGCTGCTTTCTAAATGGAGACAGGGAAACGAACACACACAGCAAAATGTAAGAAAGTTATTTTCTTTTAAGCATCGCTCTGAATGTGTACACTATATCCATGTCCGTATTGAGTTTCAAACAGTTTCAGTACTGTATAAATAAGAGTATAATAACAGCAAGACTCCTGCTCGGTTCAGAGTTCACACAAATTATTTCACACAAGGGATTCCTTTGGAGGCTTTCTTTTTTTCCTCCCCCTTCTGCATCCAAAGAAACACATTAATGTTCTTTAGATATTAAATGACAACGTCGCACGGTAAGAAATTTGCCAGAATGGACAGGAAACGAGACTCTGTTTTTGCAAAAAGAATATTATTTCTTCTCTCTCTCTCTCTCTCTCTCTCTCTCTTTGTTTGTAAGATGCGATCCATTTCAAAGACCCACGTTTGATTTTTCTGCTTTTGTTGGTTTCAGGAAGATGAAAAAGGGACTCCTCTCAAACTTTTTCTAAAGTTTGAGAGTGAAATATTCTCTTTTAGAAATCTGTATCATAAAAAGGAGGGTTTTTCCTTTGTCCCTCCTTCCCCTTTAAGGGGCTCTTATTATTTCCATCATCCTTCTGGAGTTGTTGATGAATAGCCAAGTCCTTTGCCAAACTCCACCCTTTCTCTTTTTTTTTTCAAAGATTTTCCTCCTTATTTACTCAGCCTTTTTCCCACAGCCTAGACAGCCGTCAAAGAGGGTTTAAAGAAAACACTGTATTAACATGAAAGGAGGGGGGGGGAATAGAGAAAGAGAGAGAAGCATTCCATTCCAAATTGATCTCCTAATACTTAATGTTGAAATGATAATTGGTGGAGCCTGCATTGAGGCAAAAAAAAAAAAAATCAAATGGAAATCAAGTGAAATCAAAGCAAGAAGGGAAAACAAAACATTCATTTTCTCTCTTTCTCTCTCCGTCCCTGCAAAATATTCTCTTAGTCGGAGAAACCCAACAGAAACTGAAGAAGAAGAAGAAGACGAAGAAGAAGAAGACGCCGAAGCAGAAGAAGAAGCAGAAGAAGCAGTGGAAGGGGAGGACAAAGCCTCCCCTCCCCTCCTCCCAGCCCCATCCTCTGCTAGAGATTGCTGTCCGGCAATTCTTTTCAACTGACATAATCCAGATTGATTTGTTCAGCAGATAAAATCCTGGCCACTTTTGCAGGAGCAACATAATATCGCTCTGTATTCAGGGACAATGTCACATAATGGGATCGGAATGCGCCAAAACGTAGCTTAGGTTACGGAGACATCGAAGCGTGCCGAGCCTTAAATGTGAAAAATCATTACGCACAGATTACTGAATTTGTCTGCATTCTTGCAAGCCTGGGACTCTTGTTCTGAAGACAACCAACTGTCCCACCCTTATACACAATAATCACCAACACCAAACCGGGTTCATGAATAACTTGATCATGGTTATGGGTTGGAAGGGGGTATGAACGAGAGGGAGAAGGGAAAAGCAGCCAAAGAAATGATAGTTTATTTCTACCGAGGCTAACTGTTAAAGACCAGGGGCTGTTGAACTTGATTCTGCCCTATGTAAAGAACCTGGTAAAAAAATCTAGATTTCTAATCTAGATTGTGTCAATTGTCATTTTGTTCCTTTGTTGGCAGTTCCTTGCTATCTATCAAACAGATCTGGAGTTTTGTAAATAAGACTTCATTAAGTTTCTTTTACTTTTTAAAGGTTTATTAGGGTTTGTTTGTCCTGTAAATCACACATGGAAATAAAGATTGGCTCAAGACCCTTGAAGATTGAGTCTCTACAACCTTGTTCAGCCCATCCCTAGGATTCATGCTTTTTAGAGCTTTTCCAGTCCACAGAAGAACCGTTGCTTACAACAGTGAGTGGAACAAAGGACAATAGAAGCAAAATTTTAGAAAAGACACTTGAATGCAAAAACTTACATCTGGGGCAATTCCACACAATGGAGATAAAAAAAAAAAAACCCTAATTGGCCAGGAGAGGGTAGAGGGAAGAAGAAATCAGCTCTTATTTGATTGGTGCTTCAGATTACAAGATGTGTTGATTGATAATGATGAATATAAAACTTCTCCAAGTTCATTGAACAATCACATCTTTCCTTCCTTCCTTCCTTTTTTTTTTTAAATGTGATTGCTATCTTATAATTAAGCATTAAGAAATTAGTGCAGCGACTTATCATCACAAATCAGGTATACTCTGAGGCACGCTGGGGAAATTGAAAGAGAAATGGATGTTAAAAACCAAAACAAAACTTCACATACACAAACAAAAAACCCCAACTCAACCAGCGATTATGCTCCGTGTTATTAGGTTACCTTCAAAAACTTTTAGTAATCTCAGGAAAAAGGAAGCAACAACTGCAACAGGGACAAAATGACCTACTAATGATAACAAATGATTACTGCCAAATAACACCATCCACTTTATAGTTCATAAATATTCTACCAAGGTCTAGAAAGGGGAACTAAGTATTCAAAAGATACGGACGAGACTTCAGTTTATGTCGGATGTCTTTTTTTTTCAGGAACGGCGTTAAAAGCAACAACAGGAAAATACAAAAACTAGTAGGTCGGTTCAACAACATAACAGTTCAAATGCGTAACAACTTCAGACTCCAAATGGGTTTTGTAGACCAAATGCAACTGGAAGGTGTAGACTCCCACATCACGGTATAAATATGGGATGATAGGGTTACAGATAATCCTTGATTTGTGCCCACTGTGGGGACCAGAACTTCTGTCACTAAGTGAGGCAGTGGAAAAGTGAGTCATTCCCGATTTTACTACCCATTTTCGCTGCAGTCGTTAAGCAAAATCACAGTCATTAAGTGAACCATGCCAAACCATCTTCTCCCATTGGCTTTCCTTGAGAGAAGATTATAAATTCTGTCCCTGGGACATTGCAAATACACTCAAATTTTGATCATGTGAACCTGAGGATGCTGTGTTAGTCGTAAGTGTAAGGACCGGTCGTAAGTCATTCCTTTCAATGTTGTCGTGATTTTGAACAATTGCTAAATGAAGTGTTGTAAACTGAGAACTGTACAAATACAGGTAGTCCTTGACTTACAAAAATTCACTTAGTGTTGTGGCCTGTTGGCCGCTGGCCCCTCCAGCAGTCAACTCAGAGGAAGAGGAGACATGGGAGTCAGGGTCAGCAGCAAGGCAACCTAAGAGCTCGGTGGGGGAAGAAGGAATGGAGCTGGCAGAGAGAGAAAGAGGTGGAGACTGGGCCGTCCATCAGCCCTCAGATGGAGAGTCAACAGCCCCCAGGTCTGGAGGTGGCTGATGAGGAAGAGGAGGAACAGCTGGGTCCAGTGCCTGACACACAGATGCACAGAAGGCAGAGAAGAGGAGAGCAGTGGAAATCTATGGGCTGATCCTTGGGAAGGAAGAGCCATCTCTTCTAATGAAGCCCCACCCTAGCTCTGGGGATAAAAGGCAGGGGACAGAGATGAATAGATGTGGCAGACAACTATTCATCTTCCAGCCAGATGGACTTGTTAGCCTGTGTTCAGAGAGAAACTTTTTGCCAGGGCTGCCGGCATTCCTAATTAAAGGAATCTTTGAGTTCACTTTAGAGGGTTTGTCGTGTTTGGGAAGCTGGGTCAGAACATTTAGTGACTGTTTGAAGTTACAACGGCACTGAAAAAAGTGACTTAGGACCGTTTTTCACATTTACAATGTTGCAGCCTCCCCACAGTTACACGGCCAAAATTCATATGCTTGGCAACTGGTTCATATTTACGCTGGTTGCATGGTCCCTGGGTCATAGGATCACCTTTTGCGAGCTTCCGACAAGCACAGCCAATGAGGAATCCAGATTCAGTTAACATATAAACGTGACTAACTTCACAAATGCAGAGATTGACTTCACAATCATGGCAAGAAAGACTGGTAAAAAAAAAAAAAAAGGTGCCCAACTCGCTGAACAACTGCTACGCTTAGCAGCAGAAATTCCATTGTGGTCGTAAGTTGAGGGCTGCCTGCATACACGAGTCAAAATGATGTTGCTTGATTCTGATTGCTTATCGATAACTCGGGGTCTGTAAGACGTTTATTTTTTGCAACACTTCTCCACTGTTGCCACATGCCGTGGATGTTAAGTCTCCTAGCAAAATGACAGGCGTTGATATTCAGCGACAAAGCCACCTTCACATCAAAGTGTTACACGCTGGCATTAAAGATGCATCATCACACCGCTGCTTAGACAGGAGTATCATCTTCTAAAGCTCAAGAGAGAGCACTGGAGACATGCTAACCTGAGTGCGCCAGATGTACACTTAAAAATATTGACAGTCAACAATTCTGCAGAGATGGGGAGCAAAGGGATGTTGAGCATTGCACAAAAGATGTTTCTTTCGATATCAAAGGCTACGGCGAGGAATTCAAGATGGCATGATGAGAACGGCGGTAAGTAATCCATCAAACGTTCCTCCTTGCCTTATGAAGGAATAAGAATTGATGTCTTGCAGATGGAGGTCAACAGCCTCAAAAAAAACCAAAACACTTTCTGATCCTGGACTTATGAAAAGTACAATATGCATTTTTATTTAAAGAACTGTAGTATCTTACAGAAAGCTTGTTTTGTCTAGTGGTTAAGGCACTGGACTACAAATTAGGAGACTGATGCTACTTTAGGTACAAACCCAACTGGCTGACTTTGGGAATGTCCGTTCTTTCCCTTCCCTTCCCTTCCCTTCCCTTCCCTTCCCTTCCATCACAGTATAATATAGCATAGAAGTTTTTCTTTACTTCCACAAAGTTCATCAAATTATTCTCTTCCACCATCACAACAAATAATTATCAAGCAAGTTTAGATATCTCTTTCAGCCAATGCATTTGAAGATGGAGTTTTTATTCTTCATCCTCTATTCTCTTCTCCCCTCATTTCAAAATTTGCCACCATTTCTCACTCTTTTTACCTTTCCCCTTTGACAGGTACCTATGTGCTTAAACTCTGGATCAACATTTTAGCTGCTAGCCTTTGACACAGTGGTGGAATTCAAATTCTTTTACTACCAGTTCTGTTGGCATGGCTTGGTGGGTGTGGCTGGGTGGGTCATGTGACTGGGTGGGCAGTTTCTGTAAGCAGGGCAATAAAGATTAGGCTAAAAACAACACCAGAATTATTTTTTCCCTGCCTTCCTTACAGGATTAACCCTCTAAAGTGGAAAAAAAACAAAAGGCGATTTCTTCTAACAACAGGTTCTCTGAACTGCTTAGAAAATTTACTACCATTCTAGCGAACCTGCTAGAACCTGCTGAATTTCACCTCTGCTTTGACGGTTCTGATATGGCTACCTTTTTTCATAAACAACTCTGAAAGATTTTTGTAATGATTTTTGGTGTAATTACCTTACCTCATGTTATAAGACCTTAATCCTATATCTAGAAAGTCCATGAACTGCCAATGAGGCAGCCAATATCATCTTACAAATGAGCGACTTTATTTGGGCTTTCTAAGAAAAGATCAGGGGAATCAGTTGGACTTGAAGCATGCAAATTAAAAGAAAAGTTTCTGTTCTCAGGGTTGTGAGGAAGACAATGTTTCTCTGAAGTAACTACAGAAGTTTAAACATCACATAAACTCTTTGACATTGAACCATGTTGTTTGAAGACAGAAATGGTAGATTCTGTAAGACGTGCCTGGGAGGACACACAAGTGTCGCTGAGTGATTTATTGGCTGTCGGCCACCCTCTGAAAAGCTGCCTGTCAACGCAACATGTGACATCTTTCAGATAGGGAACTCATTCAAGCACGTCCATTGAAGGAGCCGACACTGAACAAAAGCAGAAGAATAAAAGGATTTCCCACCCCCTCCCTTTCCATTAAGGCCCAGAAATATTTTTTTCATAGAAAAGATTGAAAAAAGTATAGCTCCAAAACATCACAAATAGTTTATGACACAGAGGCAGCAGAATCTAACAAATCAATGAAGATATTTTATCTATCAAATTTCCTGTCTCTTTACTTATCTGGCTACCTGTGACTCTTAATAGCGAAGATAAAGGTTTTCTGGGAACTAAATTGGATTTCTTTCTTTTTCAAGTCAGATTCAAAACTATCTCATCCTCATGTCACTCAGGCAGATTTAGAAAAAGATATTGCATGCAAGCTACCATGTACTGTAAATCACAGATAAGAATGACACTCCCTAACCATTCCCTTGATATTTGACTTGATTAAATACTTGGATATGACATCCAAACTGTCCCTCCCCACTATCACTATCTTTTAAAAAAAAGCAGGATAAGAAAATTATTAAACAGAAGGACAGTAAGGATACCAACTATATTCCATTAAATTTCAATTGGTTTACTGGTTTCTTTTTCTAAATTAGATTTGCTATGTATTTTAATTAGGTAATTGTAAATGGGAGCTGTAGTTCAGCAACATCTGAGGTATACAAATTCCAAATAACTAATAAGCTAAGTTGAATAACTGACATTTAGCATTAGTTTTGATGTCAAAAGAAATACAGTTAATAATTCTTCAACATCTGGTGTGATGCATAATTAGCTGGTGGGAAGATCTGAGTTGAAATGCTTGGCCAAAAATTCAG
This sequence comes from Myanophis thanlyinensis, assembly GCA_017656035.1. Taxonomy (NCBI): domain Eukaryota; kingdom Metazoa; phylum Chordata; class Lepidosauria; order Squamata; family Homalopsidae; genus Myanophis; species Myanophis thanlyinensis. The sequence continues at coordinate 6,766 of JAEANM010022696.1, forward strand.
CCTGACAGTTGTGAGCTATCACTGTCTTCCTGTGCAGCCTATTTCTCCAATTTCCTTTTTTTTTTAAAGAGAAAGTGCTACCACAACATCATAGAAAATAAGTGAAACACAGAGTTAAGTAATATAGCATATGTCACTTAGCAGCAATTTATATGTTACAGTTTCACTTTTTGAAGGATCCTTGGTGCTCTCTGACTTGCTTGTTTTCTTACATACATTTCATTACCCTAATGCAGGTGCTGTCAGGGTTCCACACAACATCAGCAATGGAATCAGAACTCCAAAGAGACAAAGTCCTTAGAATAAGATTTTATTGAAGACATTGTATTGGCACAGTCTGGAGAAATCCTGAATCTTAAATTCTAAGGCTTTCTCCACCCAAGTAAAGTGAAAGTTCCTCCCCATTCATTTCCACGTCAGCTTCCCACCAATCCATTCAAAAAGACATCAAAGCTTTCCTCCATAGTTAGCCCCCGCCAGGTGCAAACTGACAAGCGAAGACTCTCATGAGAAACTTTTAAGAAGAATGTAAAAGAAGATAACAGTCTCCCAGTTGCTCTTTCAGATTGTGACTCCCCAACTCTACAACCTTGAAAAGAAACGTGTCAAAACTAAAAGGGCTACAGTAATAATTACAAAAGCACAGACTAATAAATTCCCAGCATAGAATATTCCTTTTAGGCTTGACAGGTACATCATCAGTGCTAGTAAAGAGTAATATTTTCTGTCACTTTATATTCTAGTGTCTTGCTTGTTTGTGGGATGCAGGTGATCTTAGGCATTCTTTGGTTGGGATGTTTACTGATGGCTCTTTGGGAGTTTATTGATTGGGGTATTGCTTACTTGATTGCTGGCCTGAAGTTAACCTTGGGGTTAATTTATTCTGATCAGGTGCTGATTGCTGGTGGAGAGGTGCTGGAGTCTTTTTTCTCTTTTGGGTTGAATGATTGTCTCTTTTGCATAGTCTATAGATGTTGTTAATGTCCATGTGTTGATTGGTGGCTGATTTGTCAGAGTGTCAATTCTAGAAATTCTCTGTCATTTTCAGACTTGGCCTTGTCTATGATTGTCACATTTTCTCAATTGAAACTATGGTTAAATCTGTCTATATGTTGTGCAATTAAAGAATTTTCATCATGTCTTCTGACTGCCAGTTGGTGTTTATGGATGCAAGTCTTGTAAACTCTGAAGCTGACCTGACCAGAGCCTATTTGTCCTACATAGTGATTGTTGCAGTTCTTACATTGTATGTTGTTGATGACACCTGATTTTTTTTCTTCTGGGGTTGCTGGGTCTTTTGGTTTGCTTAGGATGCTTTGAAGGGCTTTAGTTGGTTTATGTGCTACACTGAATTCATGTGGTTGCAGTAGTCTGTTGGTAGTGTCTGAGATATTATTGATGTAAGGCAGTACAATTCTTTTTAGGGTTTGCATTGGTTGTGCTGTATTGGATTGAGTAGTCAGGGACTTCACCTTTTACAGTGAAATTTTAATAGATCAATTAATTGCAGTGTTTAGTGGAATCTAACAATACATATATAGGTGTGTGTGTGTGTGTGTGTGTGGATAACAAATCCTACATCAACAAGCTTGGATTAAGAATAATCTACGTATGTTTTCTTTCATTTGAGCAAAATAAATTCTGTAAATTTAAAGACTGAATATACAAAACAGCATAATTTATGGAAAAAAGGCTGTGTAAAGTTTTTATAGTCCAAACATGCTACAGAACTCAAAATATTTACTTATTCACTTGTTTTGCACTGAATTGAATTTGCACTTGTTGCTCATCCTCCATTACAACATCAGGTCTAAAAGATAATGTAATCGACTTCATTACAAAATCCATTCTTTTTAAGACCCAAATTTCAAAACACTCAAATCAATACATGAAAACACAACACAAACTAAAATCTAGGGAAGTACTGGTCTTGTACATTTCAATCTTTTTAAACAGATATCATTACATTCAGTTAATTTATTGTGAGTTTGTTTCTAAAACTGTTCAGTTTTAAAAATGGAACATTATTATTTGCAAATGTTTCTGACACCTAACAATTTTGTATTCTAGAAATTGAACAAATTTTTTTCTAATGTATACAATTTTGTATGTAGGTTTCTAGACGGAATGTTTTCTAAAGGATAATCAGTATTTAAAATATTGTTTTGGGAAAAAAGGCAGCTATAACTAGTGTACAGATTTATACATTACATTCCCAAATATGCAATATTTTGGACATCTTATTTTGTAAATAAACATTTTTTTCTGTGTGGAATTTAAATGGGGAACAATAGATGCTGAATCATTGCTGTCCTGCCATTCAGTCTCATAAATAAGTATGGTTGTTCACAAAAAAATCATTTCTATTGCAGATTTCTTTTCATTGTTACCAAAATTATGATAGACACAACATTATCAAAAGCCCTGAGCACATTGCCTTAAAACATTACTATGACAGTATATTGCTGTCATTGAGTTTCAATGGCATGTAAGAATAAAATAGTATTAACTTAGTGTCAGAAAGGTGTTAAAACCATTTCAATCCCAGACATAATATATGCTGAATTATATCTGTCATTGCACAGCTGCTAACATTTTGTACGTATTGAAGTTTCCTTAAAAGCAGCCATCAAGTAGACAACATTACAACAACAGTCTAGAAAGTCAGAGTGAAATGAATGACAAGTGACAACAAAAGTGATAAAAATGCAATCCAATGCAAGCAGCTTTCAGGAAATGTGAAGTGCTCAGAAGTAAGGGAGCCACAATTTGTTTAAATTGGTAATTTGTTATGCAGATGGGCCTCTCTAAAACAAACACCATCATTCTAACTGTCCTAGTTCTCTCTCCCATAAAAAGGGAACAGAGTAAAGGTCACTAATAGAAAACTTTCAGTAGATTCTAATGAAAATTTAGAATGGTGTCAGTCCAGCTGTTTTCAATAGAATCCAATTTTGGAATCTTCTCTGGCAGAATGTTTACCAGATTTTGGAAGCTGATTTAAAGAAATCTATCACGTCCTTCTTTGGTAGTAGATTTTGAATATCCACAAAAACAGATTCCAGTCTGTTCACATGATAGAACTCAGTGGAAGCAAGGCGTAGTCTATGAAAATTTCATTTTAGAAAAGGTTGTAGGATAGTATATAGATATAGATATATGAATATCTATCTAGATATATGAAATGAAGTCTTTAAAAATTATAGTACTAGCTATAAATGGTAGAAAACAATTTTCCTTAGTTTTGGAAAGATTCTGGTGGCAGGTAATGCTTTTCTTCATCATGCCATAACAGTTCTTTCTTCTATTGTGCGGTATGCCTTCATGATGAAATACATAGACAGTGAAGAAGGAAATGAAGAATATATTACTGCCATGTACTTCCTAATTTGAATCTTGGAAGGAGGTGAATTATAATCAGTTCACTTATTATTTTGTAGCGGTCTCTCAAATAATAGTTTCTTCCAAATGAAATATTTTCCTTTCATCCAGAATGATTCATAAGCTTAATGAGCAATCTCCTCATTCCAAATATATAAAGGACAGGGATGGTCCAGTTTATATATATGTCCTTGATCAGTGCAGCATAGACTTGCTAACTTTCAAAGGAAGGAAATTATAATTTCTTCTTGAAATACTATACCTTTTAGAGTAGAATATGAATGACCAACATATGGCTCAGCAGATATTGCTGAACCATTACTCCAAAGCAACCCCAGTCAGTGTAACCATGGTTAAAAGAGGTTGCAAACTATAGGACAAGAACATATTGAGATTCACATGTCCCTTACTGAGTAGAAATAAGGCAAATAAGATGGTAGATGCAAAGATTCTGTGTTCATTTAATTTAATAAGACCAACAAAAGCAAGTGGAATATACTATAAACCAGTGTAATGAAATGTGGATTCAGCATAATTTTTCAATAGCAATTGCAAGTGTGCACAGTAACTTATGTAGAAATGTCAATAGACTGGTGTGCTAAGAAAATGCATACTATCTCCATTTCAGGCCAGCATCATCAGGATTTATTTTATATATGTGGTGGAATGTGGTACTGAGATGCAGGAGGGGGAGGGATCTTTCCCAAGAAGCAAAGGCAGCTCAGTCTTAAATTTTTGGTATGCAGAAAGCAAGCCATGATGGGCCCTCCCTAACCTTTAATGTTATGCATATCTGTGCTTTAGTCTGGCAAGATTCTTGTTTATAGGCAAGCAACAATAATGAAAGTACTCTGAAGAAATTGCTTGTGTTTTTTCTTATTTCCTTGTGGTCAACAGTATCTGCCATTCCTTCCTTCCTTCCTTCTTTCACTTTTAATTTAATTTATACACCACCCCTCTTGCCATTAAGTAGCTTACAACAAGATAAAAAAGAACAATATAACATGTTAAAATATTGACATTAAAAAGTAGCAAAGATGGTTAAGGAAGGGAACAAGGTATAAATCGAGTAGAGGTAGAATCTTCTCTTATCATTTGGAGCATAAATTGCTATTAAAAGTGTTTTTATGTATCTCCACCATCAAAATCCTTCCATCATCATCTCAATAAATCTGTTCTGCAGGGATCGTATCTCTAATGTACAAAACCACACCTCTCTTTTTACATTGTCAGTGCTGCAAATAATTTCCCTAATTTTGTTTGTTTCATTATTTGTTCATGTTGTTTTTTAATATGTACTTCTTGTAGGCAGATTGTGTTAAATTTTAGTTTCTCCAATTTGTGAAATATTTTCCTTCTTTTAGTAGCTAAATTAAGTCCATTTATATTAATTGTAA
>JAEANM010022698.1:0-11543 GCA_017656035.1 Myanophis thanlyinensis
AATTTAGATTTAAAAGTTAATTAACCCTCAGGTATCAGGCCAGGCTGGCTCGTTGAAATAAATGGGTTTTCAGGGCGGGTAGGAAACCCCGGAGATCAGCAATAATACAAATCTGGAACTCAAAAACACTAGCAAAATCAGGTTTCTGAAAGGCCCTTACACTCAGTATTTCCAAAGGGGAGAAAATGCTAACAAATACCATCATTCTCACAAAGGGTTGGAAGACCCTGCTCCATACAATTTGAATAATGAGCCTTCTGAACCATAATGAGAATGGGGCCCACGTGCACAATAGAGCAAGTTGACTGTAAGATAAGTAGATCCAAGTATATTGGGGATGGGAAAAGGTCTAGGTGCTGGTGGGCCTAGCGACCTAACACCTCCCAACCCATGGCAAGTTTCTATGTTCCAGTGGGCTCTAAACCACCTAGGGGCTCCCATATACTCTGGGCATGGCAACAACAGGGCGAGCTTGGATTGCAGTTGTCCAGTGAATTCGTCACAGGCACTTAATGACTGCAACAACATATGACCTTGGTTGCACAGTGGTTAGAGTACAGTACTACAATGTAGCAGTACTTCTGCTATCTGCCAGTTCAAATCCCACCAGGCTCAAGGTTGAGTCAGCCTTCCATCCTTCCGTAAAATGAGGACCCAGATTGTTGGGGGAAATATGCTGACTCTGTAAACCGCTTAGAGAGAGCTAGAAAGCACTATAAAATGGTATGTAAATCTAAGTGCTATTGCTAGTGCTATGACCAAAATGGTGGGTTCAATTGTGGTCATACGTTGAGTACTATTTGACTTGGGAATGCTGGAGAATTGATGAGGAAATGAGGAATTATTACACTGTAGATGAAAAAGTGAAGATTTAAAAAGTTCTAGATGGCTTGAATGGTGGGCCAAATGAACTAGATAAAATTTAATGAGAAAAAATACTATATTCGGTTATGAACATCACAGTCTAAAAAAGGCACCAACAATCTAAAGCTCAGTCTTCAGAAGACGGTTATCAAAGTGATGAGGTGAACTAAAAACAAATCCTATGATCCTATGAGATCAAAGGAAGTGAATATATTTAGCCTGCAGAAAAAAAGCTGAAACTATTGAGTCTTCAAATATCTATAAATTATCTTATAGGGGATGAAATTTACATACTTTAGTTATCCTATTTCTCATTGATCAGAACCAATGGATTGAAATTGCAGGGGAAGTAAGTATATATTATTAAGAAGAATATTCCAATATATTCCCCTACATTGGAGATCTCCAAGCAACAGCTATCACAAAATGCTTTAACAGATCCTTACCATTGCATTAAGCTTAGCTCTGAAACAGTTTCTAATGCTATGGTTTTGATTAGTGAGCAAATCCATTTGCCAATCCCTAAGGACAACCAACATTTTTTCCTTCTATGTCTGATTCTCAGAGACTATTTGGACAAGTTTCTGCTGTTTTCTTGGCAAAGTTCTTCAGAAGTGGCTTGCTATCCCTTCCTAGGATTGAGAGAAAGTGACTATCCCAAGTCACCCACCTGGCTTTGTGCCTAAAGTGGAACCAGAACTCGTTTCCTGGTTTCTAGTTCTTACATTTATGCTATTTAGTTGCAGTATGACTCCAGTGAACTGAATATAGATACCTGCCTTTCATTTTCTTTGCTGTGATTAGCATTACTGATATCAGTACAAGAAAATATACTGTGATTGTGCATGTTCTCTTCCCTTCTCCAGTATTGTTAAAGGTTGGGACACCTAAAGGTAAGCATGTACTGCGTAAATATGCATAATGCAACTGCTCCACAAGACCTGATTCTCTCTTGGACTAAAATAACAAGGGCAACAATAAATACTAATATTTAACTCTGTTGTATTTTCTCATGTAAGAGTAATAGGTGAGACCTCTGGTGCTGAAAAAAGACCAACATTATCTATAGCAAAAGGGAAGGATAAAATGGCAAAAGAGAGAAAGGAATTATGTCAAAATGTTTTATTTTTGATAAAATACTAGTTTTATGCATCAGTATAGGATAATGTTAGGGGTAGGGTGATGAGTATACCCTTAAACTGTGTAAACAGTTAAAATACAACTGAATATTACTGATAGGAAGAATTTTACTTACGCTGATAGAGATGGAACATTTCACTTAATGTTGTTTGAAGGCTATTTCAAAGAACAGCACTTTCACTGGAAAGCAAATCTCTACTATATCTTAAAAGAGAGCTAAATTATATCTTCGGTAAGTTCAAATGCAAACAAGCAATTTTCATTTGGCATTACTTTTTGCATACAGAAAAATTGTTCCAAGAACATAGTCTATTTGCAGTAAAATGTTACAATTTGAAATGTTCATCTGAATAGGCAAAACATTTAATACTGTTTGAAACTATTTGTATAATAAAAAACACCCAAACATTGCCAGATAAAAAGAAATAGAGGAACTTGAATAATTAAGATGTAGAATAATTTATAGACTACATGACAGAATTTAATTTAATTGCAATATCTGAGATTAATAATTTTAACAATGATATAAATATAACAATTTTTACAAGATATTTTGGCATTCATTTTTAAAAATGCACTGCCCTTTAAATCCATAATGTTAATATAAAAAGTCAATTTAAATAGTATCTAGATGAAAATAATTTCAAAAATGTTACTATACAAATACCTGTCCATCTCCATATTCCTAAACTCTTCAAATATGCAGCCTATAGTACAGTAACAATTTTATATGGTAATATCCTATTATGCACAGCTGTAGTAAAGTTCCTGTACCAAATTAGGCAGGAGTTAGCGAAATGTTTTGCCACTGAATTACCTATTTTGTTTGTTCATGTCACTCAGAGTTTTCATGCTATAATATAGGATTACCTCATGTTAATAAGACACAAGTAGGAGAATAATGGAAGAGGAAGCTTATTTATAATCCGAAAATATTCATGCTTGGTCTTTAATATGGGAAATATGGTCTTTAACATGGGAAATAAACTTATTGTTTACAAGAGTGTGTTTGGCATTCAAGATGAGTAGTGCAAAATGTAAGATGATAAATCAACACAGGGTTGTTAGCTCAACCTCTATGTTATACAGTATTAGTAATTGCATTATATCCTGATATCATGCTATAGTACTTACTTTATCCAACTGTTGTGACTTTGATTTTGAATACTAAGATATTAAATGTTAAATGCTTTCCATACATCTGCTAATAATTATAACAGCATATATAGCAAATAGGAGAGAATTAAAGCTTGAAGTACTGACAAAACCCTTAATCTTTCTACCATCATTTTTGTATCATTTTTGACATGGATTATTTTATACTGATGTGATCTTGGCAATAGCTAAAATTGCCCCATTATATCAGTCCTTCCTATCTGGTCAGACAGGGAAGGCATGTTCCGGACCTTGTCAGTTAAAGAATTATGATTGTGACTGGCAAGGTCCTGGATTCAGCATTTTTTTGCTATTGCCCCCACCTTTTGGAACATTCTCCTCTAAGGGGGGGGGGGGGCGACAGGCTCCCACTGTCCAGGCCTTACGGAAATATCTAAAGACCTAACTCTGCTGTCTTGCATGGAGCTCAAAAAGGACCATGCAGCTGTGGGGCTAATTAGCACCCTGAAGGTCTTCCCTTTGCCATTTACCGGTAATCAATCTTTTTAATGCTGAATTTTAATTATCCTTGCTTATTTAATATTTACACAGTTTTTGTTTTTAGTATTTTATTTCTACACCACTCAGAGTCCATCTGCAAGGGAGATGGGCAGTTTTTAAATTTGATAAATAAAATGTATTTTTCTCCATTTAGTTCACTTGAAAATGAAGACAATCCCATGGATTTTGAGTTTCTTAATGCTATTATCAAATGGATATTATACAGTAGAGACTACGCTTAAAAAATCCTTTCCTAAACGAAATTCACGTTCTACAGAAGAGGGTGAGGAAGGGAAAAAGTGTGGCTACACATTTATTGTTCCGGAACAAAAAATAACTGGACCAATTTGTGTCAACACTAAAGGGCCAAGTCCAGGAAACAAAAAAGATGAAATTACTAGAATGGATATTGAGAATTTGAAAGAAGTATTATTCAAGCAAAAGCGAGAGATTGATCTCTTGCAATTGGTGGTGGATGTGGATGGAAATATAGTAAATGAAGTAAAATTGCTGAGAAAAGAGAGTCGTAACATGAATTCACGTGTTACTCAGCTGTATATGCAACTCTTGCATGAGATAATTCGCAAACGAGACAATTCACTGGAGCTTTCCCAGCTGGAAAACAAAATCCTCAATGTTACAACTGAAATGTTGAAGATGACATCAAGGTACAGAGAGCTTGAAATAAAATATGCAGCGCTAACTGACCTTGTAAATAATCAATCTGTCATCATCACACTTTTGGAAGAACAATGTCTGCGAATATTCTCAGGGCAGGATGCACATGGTTCACCGCCACTAGTTCCAGTGGTGCCTCATCACATTCCTAATAATCCACATTACAACCCTACACTGCTCGGAAGTAATGAAATTCAGAGAGATCCAGGTTATCCTAGAGAAAGAGATGTAAGGCCACCCCCTGATCCAGCTACTTCTCCTACAAAAAGTCCTTTCAAGATTCCACCATTAACTTTAATAAATGAAGGTAAGCCTTTTCTTTTTATTTGAACATTTTTAACAGATAAATGTTTGAAACCTTTTTTTGACTAATATATCAAAACCTTTAAAAGCACCGCCTATATAAAAATTATATAAGTAGCATTCTGAGCAATGACTCTAACAATTATTATGTTAAGGGAGACTAAGGAAGGCTTTTGTCTCCTTTATTTCCTTAATCTTGTCTAGCAATTTCAAGCAGTTACCTTTTTTGCTGCTCTTAAGCATTATTATTAGCAGATCTGGGCTGTAAAGATCTGACAGTGGCAGATTGTCTTTTATATATATAAAGTTTATATATATTATTTTACTGTCATCTAATGGTTTTGTGGATTTTTATCAGAACATCCCTATCACAGTCCAGTATTTAAGCAGTTCCACAAAAATAGAAGGGTTGTGTTTGATATATTTATGTGTGCAAGGAATGCCCCCTTGTGGCTACAATTTTTTATAACAATTGAATCTTTATTTTGGTATCAGGCTGACATAAAGTAATAATATAGAAACTGTGAAAACAATTACAATATAAAACATATATCTAATACCTGTAAAGACAATAACTATAAAGATAAAAGAGGTAATGGTAAAAACTATTAGGCTTGTACAAATCAAAACCTTACAGCCTTCTAAAAAGTCAAAGTAGATTTTACTTTATGCACTAAGTTAAAGTAGATTTTAGCTTTATGTGGTTATTAATCTAGTGAGTAGTGGGAGAATAGGATATTGAGGATATATCTGGAAAAGGTTCAGGAGAGGTGACAAGCATGTGGCATCAAATGAATAGCAATAGCATGTATATACCACTTCATAGTGCTTTTACACTTTAAGCAGTTTACAGAGGCAGCGTATTGCCCCCAACAATCTGGGTCCTCATTTTATCCACCTCGGAAAGATGGAAGGCTGAGTCAACCTTGAGCCTGGTGAGATTCAATCTGCCAAATTGTAGGCAGCCAGCAGTCAGCAGAAGTAGCCTGCAGTACTGCACTCTAACCATTGTGAAACAGATGTTATGGGAAATGATTTTTCTATACTGATTGAATCTTGGAAGTATTGTTGGGGCCATGCCATGTTATGCTTTCAATCTATTTTTTCCTACAATAACAAAAGCTAAATTTATTTTAAAGATTAAAGCCAGAAATAGAATAGTTCTTGATGAAAAAAAAATGAAATTGTAGCTTAAATCTTATTTAACTCCTTTATTGCACTATTTACAACTTTCTTGTCAATAAAACTATTTTTTTTCTTGTCTGTTACTTTCTTCCAGAGTGAATCTGTTATTTGTCACAGCTAGTCACTTCAAAATAATTCAAAGAAGAATGAACAAACTATTCAAAATAAATAGCTAATATAAATAATATGTTAGTAGAAGGCAAAATAAATAATAAAATTAAAACAAAGAATCAAATGAAATTCTAGATCTAAATAACAAAGGAACACAACTAGTAGTCATTTAACTCTAGGCTGTTTAGATTTACACATAAATATTAATGAGGCTACACAATGCAGTATAAATAGTTCAGGCATAGCTGCCACTTCTGTGGGCATAACCTCTACAGAATTTCAGCATACAGAACTTGATTAACCATTCGTATATAAGAGTCAAGTTAATAAAAAGGGCACTCAATATAGATGTGCTTCTGAAAACACAAGTGCTGTGATTTTGGAGCTAGTAGAGACATGAAAGGATATACTAGGAGATAATGAAGGGTGTAGCAGTTATCAGCAATCTACTGACATGGATCAGATTAGAGGCACAATACAAATAAAACTCTTTTTTGTCTTTCTCTAAACCAGGGGTGTCAAACTCACATCATCAGTGTCATCACGTGACATATCATAACTTTTCCCCCTTCACTAAATCAGGCATGGGCATGGCCAGCACGTGACGCATCCAACCCGCAGGCCGCGAGTTTGACACCCCTGCTCTAAACTCTTTGTAACTTTATATGATAGTATACACAGTATGTTATATATTTCACAGATTCTTAGGAGTGTTGCTGGAAGTTTTTAAAAATAATGTAATTAGAAAGCTGATCAGGATTATATAAACATTATAAATCCAATAAATACAGTATCTTCTTTTCTATAGCACTCAAAATTCATAACAAACCTCTTCAGTGTCCTAACATAATTTTACAATTCAGTTTGAGATCCTTTATAGAGTTATAGGATATGTTCGAGAGAAGATTAGATAATCTTGTGTTGGGGATGGTTTAGTGGAATTTATATACTATACAGGAAGGTGGAATCAATAGTGCATATGACATGTCAACTCTAATATTTAATCTTAAATTCCTGGAGCAGATCAAATCCTTTGTCTTAATATTTTTTTACATTTGAAGCAATATATACAAAATTTGCTATGCAAATTCTATATATTCCTATACTGAGTTTTCTATTTTCTCTAAAAGAGTTTTGCTTTGGCGTGTTTCTTTGTTTCTTTAATTCTGTTCCACATTATCATTAAGTAAAAAACCTTCAAATTCTTTTTTCTAAATGTTCCTCTAATACTTTGTCTTCCAAATAATTTTTTTAAATTAAAAAAAAACCCTAGACTAAGTTACAGGAATATCTCCCATTTTTTAAATCTTACATCATTTGTGTAATGTTTCAACCCTGCATTCTGGATTTTAGAAATAAAGGGAGAAATTAACTATCCTTTAACTTTTTTTTTTTTTTACATTTGTGAGTAGACCTACTCTCAATTCCTCTAAAAAGGAAGTTTCCCATTGTACAGGAGACTGAATAGAATGATCTTCAAGTAATGTTCATGAACTGGACATTCCAATTCTTCATTCCACAACTCTCCTACTCTTATACATCTAAATCAGTATTAGTTATATTCCATCAACTATTTGTACTGTATAGTTTATTGTGTTCAAAACATTCTGTATATTAGGGGTAGTTGTGCAGCACTAAAGGCTGGTGTTTCAAGTGTATCTGTCAATGTTTGCAACAATTGGAGTGCTATATAAATCTCATACATACATACATACATACATGATTTTAACTGAACCTATTAATAAACTATACATTTTGAAAAATCATATTTGTCACATCTCTGAAAATAATTAGTGTCATAATATTATGTGCTCTAAGATATACTTCCCACATTCCATCCACATTCTCAACAAAATGTTTTTACTGTTTTCAAGTTTCTCCCAAATAAAAATCGATGTGTGTTGCATACAATAATTTCCTAAAATTAATGCAGAAGAAGAATGCCAATCATATTTGGATCCCAATATCTGCTTATTTTTGACAATTGTCATATATGCTGATTCCAAGATGGCCCATGAAATCAAACTTTCAGTAACTAAAACTTTCATTCATTGACATTAGAAAATATACTTTATAGCAGGGATTCTTAAATTGTCAGTTATGACCTCACAAATTATTGTTTACTTTTAAGTCTATCATCTGTGCATGCTGTCAAAACTAACTTCTGTTTTGATTGGACATGTTTACTAAGACGGACCACACAAAATACAGAACAAAACTTGGAATGAGTTTTGAGAAATAGGTAGATCCAGAAGTATGTACTGTATCTGAATTTAAAAATGGGCAGAATCCCTCCTATCTGTTTGAAACAGATGAAAAATTATAACATAAAGCAGTTATTTTGAGATATTCAAGGTAATAATGATTTAATCTTGGTTATATATTTTTATTATTTAAAATAATGTAGTAGAATGAATTGTAGAGTACAGATATAATTACATTAATTTACTAAGCTTGAAATACTGCCTATAAATTGATTGTTAATTTTTGAAGCACATTTAAGATTATATTTAATTAACAATGTTATTTCATTTCTAAATTCTTTTGAATGAATATATATTAATAGCAATCATGTCAATATTAGTCTTGAAGAAGTTTGAAAATGCTAATTATACAAGTTGTCAAGGAACAGTGTGAAAAAAGAAACAATAATGTCTGTTATTAAAGGAAACAATGGTATTTAATGTCTTTTTTATACTATCAGTATATTAGTGAAAAACAATGGGTATTTTTTAAATGCTAAATTATTTTCAAAAGGCCCATTCAAAGACTGTCATCAAGCCAAACAAACCGGCTATTCCAGCAGTGGGATTTATATGATCAAGACTGAAAACAGTAATGGACCAGTGCAGTTATGGTGTGAGAACAGCCTTGATCCTGGGGGCTGGACAGTTATTCAAAAAAGAACAGATGGTTCTGTGAACTTCTTCACAAACTGGGACAATTATAAGGTAATCATAAAATAAACATCCAGGGGGCAATTTACAATGCACTACTACAAGTAGTTCTTGACTTACAACCACAATTGAGCCCAACATTTCTATAGTTAAGTGAGTTTTGCCCCATTTTATGACCCTTCTTACCATAGTTATTAAGTGAATCACTGTAGTTGATAAGTTAGTAATCTGATTGTTAAGTGAATCTGGCTTCCCCATTGACTTTGCTTGTCAGAAAGTTGCAAAAGGTGATCACATGACCTTGGGACACAGCAAAGGTCATAAATATGAACCAGTTGCCAAGCATTTGAATTATGATCAAATGATCATGGAGATGCTTCAAAAGTTGTAACTGTGAAAAATGGTCATAAGTCACTTTTTTAAGTGTCACTGTAATTTTGAATGGTCACTAAATGAACTGTTGTAAGTCTAGGACTACCTGTATAAACATTCCTCATGTTGTTACTCTCTCAATTTGCTGGATTATAACTTTCCTGTCAATGACCACAATTTTTAAGATTCCAATATATCTGCAAAGCACTAATAACCAGACAGCTAGCATATATATATAAAGAAAAATAAAATCTATGTGGAATTATTTAAAGATATGCCCACACTGGAAAATTTTCTGTGGCTGGGTCAGCATTTGCATGGAAAGCATCAAAGATGTGGTGCTTCATATATTTTACAAATCACTACTGACTATAAGTCTACTTCAGTGGAAAGTGAAATTCTAGAAACCACATTTAAGTCTCACACTTGCATCATGCTTCATGCACTCTCTATCAAGAAGATGAAGATGATAATCTATGTGTCTATTTGTGAACTTTCCACAAATCAGTATTTATGGTCAAAGCTGAATTAATTACTGGATTTTTCCCAAAACTTTTAGAGCATCTAAGATATATCCATCATATACTGATTATATATTAAAACCTTCTATATGAGAAATGGAAGCCAATTTAATCAACTTTCTGCTTTGTTTACAGAAAGGGTTTGGAAATGTTGCTGGGGAATACTGGCTGGGACTGGAAAATATTTACTTGCTCTCCAACCAGGATAATTACAGACTTCTGATTGAATTAGAAGATTGGAGTAATAAGAAAGTCTATGCAGAATATAGCAGTTTTCGATTGGAGCCAGAGAGTGAATATTATCGACTACGTTTAGGCACATATCAAGGGAATGCTGGTGATTCCATGATATGGCACAATGGAAAACAATTTACAACACTGGACAGAGACAGAGATATGCACACAGGTAAGAATTAGTACTATTTAGATCTACATCTTATTCTGGCTAAGCTGGGGAAATAATTTTATGAAACACTGGGAAGATCGAGGACTTTGCAATATTATTATTATGTTTAACATAAAAATATCTTCAATTAGAATGATCCAGAGACATGTACAAGTAACTTGTATCTTGCTTTTGGCAATGACAAAACCATATGCTTAGAGTTAGTTAGGATTTGATTGAAGAAGGTGGAAAGGCTTTTTTTTATGGGAAAGTATCTATTCTGACTGTGAAAAAGGCAAAAGATTCAGATGATCTATAGAGAAACCAGACTACTGAATCTCGAAAAAAATGTTTGTGTAGGGAGTGTGATTTCTACTTAATGTTATTTATTTCAGAAAAGGATTCAAAAATATCTTCCAAGTCTCCAAGTTCCAAGTTTTATGCTAGTACAATGCATTGCACCATTCAGTTTGGAATTTATAACGTTTTTAAAATTTTATCTGTCCTTGATTTTTTAGATCATATTTTACTTACTATTTTTCTGTTTTATATGTACGTGTAAGCAACAGTTCTGCCATTGCTTATTTTATTGTATCTAGCTGTAATAAACTGATTGACTGTGTGAAAGTATATCACACTCAACACAATATATAAAACTATACAAAAAATAAGCTTTGTGGTGATCTGATTTTCCCAAAGATTTGGTTTAATTCTTTGGACTTATAAAGAACTGCAGATGCTTATACAGAATTGCACTTTGTAATATTGCATTTAATTCAATTACCAAAAGTAACCTTGGAACTGTTAATAACCAGAGATGTATTATACGGTTTTAATTTTACCCAAATGCTAAAGATACTTCACAGATCGTTTAGTTGATCATAAAACTTGCTTTCTTCTCAGGGAGCTGGTCACATGCACAATTTATTTCCATAATTCTTTACTTTTAAAGAATTATGGAAAAATAATTCTGTTATTTTCTATTTTTATCTAATATTTGTCCTCTAAAAGTAGGACAGAATAGCTTATAGAGACTGATAGAAGAAATATACATGTATTCATTAGGAGCATTCTTTAATTCTAAATATAATTATCAGGCATAATAAATTCCTCCCTATTTGAAAATGACAATAAGCTTCTATAAAATAAATGGTACATAGGAATCATTTTCCCTTAGAACCTATACAATACATTGGAGAATTCTATTCAAGCACATTCACTAGTAGTTAAGTTCTATTCCATTTCTTGTTTGTGCTAACTCACTAAGCTATTAATTGATACAACTGTTTTTTTTTTCTCTTGCTACTTCTTTTCATTTTAATGGCTTATTCTCCTTCCCTCTATGCTAAACACTATTTATTTTATTTATTTATTTTATTAAATTTATATACCGCCCCATCTCCGCAAGGACTCGGGGCGGTTCACAGCAAA
>JAEANM010022699.1:0-11542 GCA_017656035.1 Myanophis thanlyinensis
ACGCACACACACACATACATACATACATACAGTATATATTTGTCTTTGTGCATGTACATAAGTCCCATCTCTAACCTCAAAAGATCTCTAGGTACCTCAAGAAATCTGAAAATATGAGCTATTCCTTCTACCACCATTGTTTATCATTCGGATTTTTATTTATTTATCAAATTTATTTGCCACTCATCCCACAGTTCAGGCAACTGGGAAGGACTTGGATATTTTTTGCAGTCTTCCAGGCTGAAGCTTTTGTGGAATGACCTATCTAGCATTTGCTTTTCTGAGATGCTTTTAGCAAAAATTGCTTCGTATTAATATTATTTCTCACTTTTACTAAGCCAACAAATTCTGACAGTTGCCACCAAAGCAACAAACGCAGTACACATGCTTAGTTCCTTTGGGAGCGTTAACATTTTTTAACATAGTAAATACTTCAAGTCAGTAGCATGTCTTATGCTTTACAAGCCCAAATAAAACTCCTAATGACACCTGCAGTTTAATTATGATAATAAAATAGAATGTAATCAGATTATGATCCAAGTAGCCCATGAAATAAACTCTGCTAAATATATAGCAGAAATATATTTAACAAAACCATTATTTGTTTTCCTGAATACATACAGTATTTCAACCCAAGCAAATAAAAACATTTTCTTGCATTAATGAAAGGTTGGTAAATAAATTATTCTTTTATTAACTTCTGCACTGAAAGTTTTAACATGTGCATTAAATGGGAAGACTACCTTGTCCTGACTTCAAAATATATTTGCCTACTTAATCATCAGTCCAGCTTTAAAACTCAGGATAATAAACCCAGTTAACAAAACACTTCAATAAATCACAAAGTGTTGGTTTGGCTATTTAGATAATCTTTGCAATATTTTAAGGATCAATTCTAGGAGCAACATTTTAAAAATAATTATAAAGGATACATATAATTTGGCACTGGGACCATTGAGCTTTTGAAGTTTGCTGAACTTGGTTCATTTCTTGCTGAGGCTCATTATCAGGTTAAGCACCATCATTGATACATGGGAGATTGGAGGTTTGATTGGGATGTGACTTGTTCTTTGGTTAGAGAATAAAGCAATTATTTTATCCTTGATTGTTTATCTGGTGCTGGTTCCTTGCTTATCTAAACATTGGTTGATAGAAGGTGCTCTGAGCTGTTTGTTTCCTTCTGACTTTAGGTTACATATATAAATATTTATATTTAATAGTCTGTCTATATTTATTATTTATGTCCTTCATAAGTTGCGTGGACTATGCATGTTGAGTATGATTGTAGTATATCCAAATCAATCTTTAGAAATAAAATATGCAACTTCATTGCTGTGATGATTAAATGAATGAATAAATGAATGAATAGAGAGAGAGAGAGAGAACATGCAGAAAGAGAAAATCAAAACAGAAAGAACTGTTGAACTGTCCACCTTAACAAATAGCCACAAAGGGGAATTTAGCCCAGTTAAATTACTTCATCAGGACAGCATAATATTATGGTAATGTATGGATTAAGAAAATGTGGATGTGGTGGCTCAGTGGCTAAGATGCTGAGCTTGTTGATCAGAAAGGTGGACAGTTTGGAAGTTCAAATCCCTAGTGCTGCGTAATGGAGTAAACTCCTGTTACTTGCCCCAGCTTCTGCCAACCTAGCAGTTTGAAAGCATGTAAAAAAATGCAAGTAGAATAGGGACACCCTTGTTGGGAAGGTAACATCACTCTTGTGCGCCTTTGGCATTTAGTAATGCTGGCCACATGACCATGGAATCGTCATCAGATAGTGCTGGCTGTTCGACTTAGAAACTGAGATGAACACTACTCCCAGAGTCAGGAACAACTAGCATGTATGTGCAAGTGGAACCTTTACCTTTTAAGGATTAAGATCAAATGTTTGTACAATGCTTACTAGATAGTGTAAATATTTATATAATTGGAATACTTCCTTTTCCCTTACAGATTAATACTAGACCAACAATCATCTAGTGAACATTACTCCAATGAACTACTTGGAAAAAAAAATCAAACAGTAAATCAACAGCCTAATCCAGAACTCTCCCACTAATCAGTGGTGAAATTCATTTTTTTTTACTACTGGTTCTGTGGGCATGGCCACAGGATTAAACATCACCAAGCACAGAATTAAACTTCTCCAAAGTTACAATGTAATAAAGGGAGAGGCAGTTCCTGTGAGCAAGGCAATAAAGATTAGGCTAGAAATAACTGCCTTATTTGCAGGATTAACCCTGTAATGTTAATCTGTACAGGATTAACCCTACAAAGTGGGGAAAAAAAACAAAAGGAGATTTCTTCTAATAACCCGTTCTATAGAACCAGTGTGAACTGGCTGAATTTCACCTTTGCCACTAATACTGAAAAAACAAGCCATTCAGAGGTGTGATTCAACCAGTTCACACCTATTCATTAGTTGTTAACTTTCTAAGCAGTTGGGAGAACTGCTGGTTCAGCTGGTCATTAGGGCAGAGAACCGGTTGTTAAATTATTTGAATCCCACCACTGAAGTCACTTATATATAAACAGACAGCAAACCCCACTCCCTTCTAGCATTGATGATGTTACCTAGTTAGGTAATGAAATGCCTGCAAGAAAGGAACCAAGTTCAGAGATCATACCAAGGACCTCACACTTATTCATATTTGGCTTAAAACATTTGCACAACTGACGCAACTCTCTGCTGAGATTTGGGATGTAGCTTAGATTTTTCAGCCCCAAATTCTGCATCCATACAATATTTTTCTTTTTAATTAAAAAAAGCTATTTTTTTTTTGTTTCATAAGATGTGGTGATAACAACACAGTAAGGAGAGTATCATTTTCTAGTCTATAATTGCACTGAGGAGAGAACACAGCTTCACTTAAGGCAATAGCATCATTACAGGAATAACATAACAGAATGTGCACGTACTTTAAAGGCCTACAAGAATGATAGATGAAAAATGCTAATTCCTGATGCCTAAAGAATGTTATTGCAACATAAAGGTCATTTCTTTAATCTTGTGGAACATCCTCAGCTGAGAATAGTAAATTAAAAACTTTACCTGCAACAAGGACATACACATGTAGACCCAGGTAAGGTAGAAAAAAATAGTTCTTCATCAAGGTTGATTATTAGAATTGTAATGGAAAGCCTAGTTTTGATAATAACTTTAAAAAATGAAACACTCATGAACCTCATCACTAAAGGCAGTACGAAAGCTAAATTAAAAATGCATTTTGACATCCTTTCTAAGAGCAGAGAGACTTGGGGCCAATCACAATTCCATCCCACTGTTTAGAAGTAATTAAAGGGAGAGCCTCCCATGAAGAAGAAAAAGTCTGGCGAGATTAATTATGAGAAAAGTGATGCAATGAAAATCCATGCCTTAAGCTTGAGTCACATATAGACCCAAATTTAAAAGCTAAGAAATGAGGACTGAGGAGCTTTTAAATCATCATGATATTTGACATACAAATTCTACTTCCCTCTTATCCATTCATCTAGTTAATTCCTCATTCAAAGACTGACTTCAAATTTCCAAAGCCTTATCTGTACGGGAATGAAAGATTTAATGAATGTAAGGAGAATGATATTTTGCTCAATCATAATGTACCCAATAGAAGAGCTGATCCAATCTTGTGGATCAGGAATGGGGAGTTAAACCAGGATAGGTTGAATATGATGAACACAACGATTTGGAAATTACAATCCCTGAACAAGTTGCACCTGTGGTGGCATCTCCGTGAACATCACAATAGCTACTCTTGGATTCCATAAGATTCTAATTGGAAAATTCAGGATTTCAAATCACATAAAGTAGGCCTATACTGTAACATGGCATGTTTCTAGCCAGGGGAATCAAATTCGTGGGCCGTGGGCCAGATGTGTCATGCACTGGCCATGCCCACACCCGGTTTAGCGAAGGAGAAAAAAATCACAATACATCACATGATGATGCCGTGACAATGTGAGTTTGACACCCTTGGTCCAGGTTATCTGAGGGACTACCTTCCCCCAATTACATCAGAATCAGCAGAGAAGGCAGGCTGTAATCCCAAGAAGTGATCCTTCTCTGCTGCAGCACCCATCTTGTGGAATCTTCTCCATCTGGATGTGAGATTAGCTTGATCCCTTTCATCATTTCATAAATCCCTCAAGGCTTGGTTATGTTATTCGGTCTGGGAGTCCCAGGGGACAAGGGAGATTTTGTGATGCTCCCTTATCGTGATTTCAATATCATCCTCTCCTGTTTTACAGTTATTTTTTCTATTGAGCCTCACAATACAGAGAAATGTGCAATGTGTATGGAACGCTGGGTAGATACCAAAACCTACTGCTATTTTGCCCATCTTTGTGGTTTGCAGTGCAGGGCTCTTGAAAAATGAAGATGCTGATGGTTCCATTTGTATGAAATTCTTTCTTGAGAACAATGATGTCAGTGTATGATAGTTCATGACTTAGGAGAGACATGGCAACAAGGTCAGCTAATGAATAGGCATGGCAACTAAATCAGCCAATGGGAGCTGTATGGAAATTGAAACATTATTAACCATGTGAGCAACAAGACAGCAAGGAGTCTGGGCATGTCTTAGTCTGTGCATGCTGTTGAACTGAAACTAATACTCCTCCCCTTAGCTTTTTTTTTGCTTGCTACTTCTCTCTACCACATTGAAAGAGCTTTTGGTATTGTATATTTACTTCATGTTATATTATATATAAAGAGAAGTTTCTTATATATAATGGAATCCTGTTGAATCAGTTACTTGTGTGTGCTTCTGAATGTGTTTGCTGCTGCAAACTCTGACAAATGAGATGTCTTCAAAGAATTGATTGTGTTTAAATGCATGAAGCTGTCTGCTTCAGGTGCTCAGATGGGTTCTCTGAAGGAACTCAATAGTTTCTAGTATATGGGATGGCTCTATGTGTTTAATTGCTAAACAAATGGTTGCTTGCTGCCTTTGGTCAATGCCATGTCATCCAGTGGATTTTTCAACCTTGTCTAAATTGCAGCTCTTCAGATGTGTTAGGAGCAGAACTCCTACCCAGACTGGCCAAAGGCCAATGGCACCTGAGAACTTCAGTCCCAAATTTCTGTAAAATCTGTAAAATGCCACTTAGGGTTGGAATGTATCCTACCAAAACGTTCGTTCACAGTGACCTACCTTTTTTAAATGCTGATGTGACTGACCCAGATCACATCAACCTTTTGTATTGCAAAATCAGGAAAAAAAAATAATGTGCTTAACTTTTATAATTTATCTAGGATATTTCCATTGAGGGAAGCTTTCCTGAACCATGTGGAATAAGCCAGAGAAAAATAGGGAGGGGAACCAGCTGGATGGGATTGGAGATGAAAATAAATAAATGAAACAGAAAATGTTTGTGCATGAATTTGCTTAAGTTAACTTAGGATTCAAACAATGGCTGTAGAGTCTCCAAAATATCTGGATGTTGCTATGGTAGTCTCTATCAAAATCAGCAGATTTCCTGCAAGTGTTTGATTTTTAAGAATAAAGCCATATCTACGCTTTCAATAGCTTACGCTTCATCCACATTTTTAATTTATCATAAACTTGAGTCACAATTTTCCCCCTCTAGTATACCCTGCAGTTCTCTGCTGAGGATGTCACTGTTATGGGGGGTGGGGGAACCCATATGCAATGGCACAGTGGGTATAAGTATCCCTTTGGCATGTGATGACGAATAGGCTTACTGAATCTGAGCCAAGCTTCCATTTGACGACTAAAAAAGAACCGAAAGCTCATAATTCTTTGATGAATTGCAGAAAATACTTTTAAGGATTAGATGGAGACAGATAAGATTTATTAGGCTATATGAAAATTGTGAGTTGAACAGATGGGTCCTACACCATCTGATAATCAGCCATGGGGTTATGAGTATATCTATATATGTATATGTCTTATCTGGTTTTCAATCAATCAGAATAGAGCTGGAAGGCACCTTGGAGGTCTTCTAGCTCATGCAGGAGACCCTATACCATTTCAGATAGATGGACTGTCCAGTCTCTTCTTAAAAACCTCCAGTGATGAAGCACCCACAACTTCAGAAGGCAAGCTGTTCCACTAGTTAACTGTCCTCAGTTAGGAAGTTTCTTCTTAATTCCAGATTGCTTTTCTCCTTGATGAGTTTCCATCTGTTGTTTCTTGTCTTGCCCTTCTGATGCTTTGGAAAATAAGTTGATCCCCCTCTTCTTTGTGTCAGCCCCTCAAATACTGGAATATGGCTATCATGTCACTCCCAGTTCTTCTTTTTATTATTGAAGACATTAACCTAAAGTTCTACCATTAGAGTTTTTACTCAAGGAATAAATGACCAAGCTACTATAGCTATCCTACTTCAGACACATCATGTGAAGACTCAGCTTCCTGAAAAAAGTATCTAATGCTGGAAAAGTGGAAGAAAAGAACAACCAATAGCAAGGTGGATGAACATAGCTACAGTAGTGGTGAGTTCACCATTGGAAGGCATAGATTGTCATAGAAAAATCTATATATGTAGTCACTGGGAGTCACATATGAATTGATGGCATATTTAATTTAATAGCAAAATTTCTATACCGCCCTTCTCCTGAAGGACTCGGGGTGGTGTACAGCCTTCTAAAAACAAAAACAACAAAAGTTAAAATACAATTAAAACAGATTAAATAGCTTGGCCAAAGTAAAAAAAATTAAGATAACCAAAGTTAAAAATTTAGAATTTAAAAATTCAAGCAATTTTAAAATTTAAAACCCCCTAGGTATTAGGCCAGACCAGCTTGCTGGAATATATGGGTTTTAAGTGCATGCTGGAAGGCCCGGAGGTCTGCAATGGTCCGAATCTCTGGGGACAATTTGTTTCACAGGGAGGGCGCAGCCACAGAGAAGGCATATGATGATGATGATGATGATGATGATGATATAGAAAAATGAAGCAGCAATGATGTCAGCAGCTTTATGTCTAGCTGGGTGGCCAAGTCACAATTATTGTTTTGAGAGCACAGTTTGGCAGTTCCAACACTATCACAAAAAACAAAGAACTGTGTTTTTTGGAAGAGCCTTAATATGCTTTAAGGGCTTACTATTTGCACAGATCCAAGTAATAATGTATGGCTGTGAGAGTTGGACCATAAGGAAGGCTGAGTGCCAAAGAACTGATGCTTTCAAATTGTGGTGTTGGAGAAGGTCTTGAGAGTCCCTTGGACTGCAAGGAGATCAAATTAGTCAACCCTAAAGGAAATCAACCCTGACTCTTCTTTGGAAGGATAGCTACTGAAGCTCAAATACTCTGGCCACCTAATGAGAGGAGATGACTCATTGGAAACACCCTGATGTTGGGAAAGATTGAAGGCAAAAAGGAAGGAGATAGCAGAAGATGAGATGGTTAGATAGTGTCTGTTATATATCGACCATAGGGTTGTGAAGAGTTGGATATGACTTACTGACTGAACAACAACAACAAAAATAAATGCACGAGGAGCTTCCATATACTGTCCCAACTTGTCAGATAATATACTAAAATAGATTTGACGTCATTTAAGGCATCACACACTAGCCATGAGTACCCCTGGTTTAGCACAGAGGAAAAAAAGTTGCTATATGCCACGTGATGACAACTTACCATTGTGAGTTTGACACCCCTGATGTAAGGCAACTTCTAGTTTCCTTAAACTATGGAAAATATGGAAAAAGCCCATCCCACATCACATTTGTTTCTTGTTGTAAATATAAATGGGGAACCTTTCCAGTAAGGGCATCATTGTTTTGGAACATCCTACAAGTAACTCTATCCCTTCTCTACTGATTTGCCAAGCAAATAATTTCAGACAGTGTCTGGGATTAGGGTGGGGGGGCTTTAGATCTGAAATGATATCTTCCCTTAGAGGCTTCTCTGGTACATTAGAGCTAATCAAGACATTTCATTCTTCTCCTAAGGGTTTAACTAAAGAAAATGGTATTTTTTAATCTTCCTATACCCCACACTAACAGCAAAAATGTGGGATGATTCAATAATTAGCAGTCACTATTCTTTCAAAAGACTCCTTTTGAGTTTTACACAGAACAGCCATAGTCTACACTACTTTGATGTCCACATTTTTTTCTTTCTCTCCCCCCCCCCCCCGCTATGGAATATAGCATTTCATGTATTTTGCGACAATAAATCTATTATTTTTTATGGTACCTTAAGGCTTTCAGTTGCTGCTGCTGCTGCTGTTGTTTTGCTGACTACTGATTACTTTAATTTAATTAGCAATTGTTTGATTGTTTTATTTAAAGCTTGCCTTAAGTGTTGTTTTAATGTCTATTTTTGTTACCCTGTAGTTAGACTCCTCAGATTTGTGGTGCCTGTTTTTCCATTTTTTTTTTCCAGGGAATTTGAAAACTAAGGCTATATTTTTGAAAGCAGCACAACTTTGTCCAATGCCAC
Source organism: Myanophis thanlyinensis (assembly GCA_017656035.1). Lineage (NCBI taxonomy): Eukaryota > Metazoa > Chordata > Lepidosauria > Squamata > Homalopsidae > Myanophis > Myanophis thanlyinensis. The sequence goes on from JAEANM010022699.1 coordinate 8,422, forward strand.
TCTTGCTCTCTGCGAAAACCGTGCCTTCCCTGTTAGTTTATCCAGCACAATCTATGGCTTCTGGCCTTTACAACTTGTGCTATAGCTTAGTTAGCTAAGCAACTTACGGTGCTTTCAATTTGTATCTCTGCCATACCTAACACAGAATTAAAAACAGAATTAAATCGCAAAGATAAACAATAAAGATTAAAAGTGAAAATCAATACATAAACATCTGAAACAGAAGCCAAAACACAACACAATCAACCCTCAAACCATTTACTTGATGGGGGTCAGCCAAACATACTGGCTTGTTGCCTGGAGGAAAAAAATGGGTTTTTAAAGCCTTATGGAAAGCCAAGTGCACTGAAGGCAGAGATGAAATTCAATCAGTTCTGGCAGGTTCACTAGAACCGGTAGTAAATTTTCTAAGCAGTTCGGCGAACTGGTTGTTAGAAGAAATCTCCTTTTGTTTTTTCCCACTTCACAGGATTAATCCCACCAAGCCACGCCCACAGAACCGGCAGTAAAAAAATTTGAATGCCACCACTGATTGAAGGCCTCTGAATCTGAGGAGATATATTAAACCAACACAGAAGGCATATCTTCTGCATTCCACCGTATGACATTGTCTGATAGAGAAGAATCTCAAACATCCCCATTCTGTTCATTCTTGAAAGTTAGGCAGATATAATCAGAGATGGGCAGTCTCCCAGATAACTTAGCCTTATGCCATAAAGGACTTTATGGATGGGCGATAACCATCCAGTTGAATTGCACCCAGAAAGAGCACCCAGCTTATAAGAAGCCAGTCCAGTCTATGAAGTGGCGATCTTACCTGGGTAAACTCAGGTGAAACTAGAACTATGAATGACACAACGTTCTATCAATTGAAGTTTCTGAAACAAAGGTAGGACCTTATGCCGTGTGAAACAACAGTCCAAGGGAGAGATAAACAAGGAATGAGTAAACACTAGGCAAGACCTTTAAATGCACAAATCCATCTTTTTAAAAAGATTGGAATTGTTTTTCTTTTTCTTTTTCAAAAAGGTGGAAAAAACCACTCCATCACAAAGCAGGAACTGCCAGGTCTTTTAGGTCATCCTAGTAAGATGACTGCAGAAATTTAAAAAGCTGCTACAGGTAATATTCTGTCAGAGTCTGCAGCAGCAAACACATTCAGAAGCACACACAAGTAAATGAACTCAGCAGGATCCAATAACTTCTCTTTATATATGTGTATAAAGTGTATAATATAACACATGAAGTAAATATACAATACCAAAAGCAGATTTTTTTTCCAATGTGGTAGCAAGCAAAACACAGGCAGAGGAGAGGAGTTAAGTTGCAGTTTCGGTTCAGGGCAGCAGCATCACAGACTAGTTTCAGTTTCAAGCTGCAGAGCTAAGCCACGCTCAGGCTCCTATCTATCTGAATTACCAATCAGCTCCCATTGGCTGACCTTGTTACTATGCCTAGTCCAGTTCATGAATATATCTACACTGACATCTTCCACTTACAACAATTCATTTAAGCAACCATTCAAAGTTACAACAGCACTGAAAAAAAGTGACTTACAACAGGTCTTTGTACTTACGACAGTTGCAGCATCCTCGTGGTCAAAATGACACTTGGCAAACAACAGGTATTTATAATGTTTGCAGCATCCCAGGGTCATATGATAACCTTTTGTAATCTTCCCAGTTGGCTTCCAACCAGTGGTGAAATTCAATATTTTTACTACTGGTTCTGTGGGCGTGCCCACAGGATTAAACATCACCAAGCACAGAATTAAACTTCACCAAAGTTACAATGTAATAAGGGGAGAGGCAGTTTCTGTGAGCAAGGCAATAAACATTAGGCTAGAAACAACTGCCTTATTTACAGGATTAACGCTGTAAAATTAATCTTTACAGGATTATCCCTGCGAAGTGGGAAAAAAACCGAAAGGAGATTTCTTCTAATAACCAGTTCGATAGAACCGGTGCAAACCAGCTGAATTTCACCTCTGCTTCCAACACACACAGAGTTAATGGAGAAAGCCAGATCTGTGTAACAACTGCATGTCAGCCCTGAAGCTGACCTTACTGAAGCCATTTTTGACTGCTTCAGTGTTGCCATACTGGAGCTGAGAGATAGGGAGGGGGAATTGAGATAGTGGGGAATCTGTAGCCAAAACAATATATTTTTTTCTTGAGAACCAAGGACATTTTTGCACCTGGTTGGAGGAGGGTGGAGTGATTCTACATGACTGCCAGTCTGTAGCATGATTGTACCATGTGACTAATTGTTTTGAGAAAGTAGAAAAACTTTTACTTTTAATTAGGTGACAACTGCAGGAGACTTCAGAGCCAGTTTTCACCACATATGTGTCAATATAATAATTCCAGTAAAAGTATTCTTTGAGAAATCTACCTGCCTTGTAGTTTTGCTTGCTACGGATTTATTACTTGGAATCGCGACATTGAATGATTCACTTAACAATTGTAATTTTTAACTAAAATCAGGTATGACTCCTCTAACAGTCATCTTGTTTAACAAAAGAAAATTTTGGTCCCAATTGTGTTGTAAGTCAAGGATTACCAAGCACTCAATGCTACAGTTACCACCATTTGTTTACTGACTATTCCGAGTTACCACAGCACTGAAAAAGTGACTTATGTCTGTTTTTCAGATTTATGACTGTTGCAGCATCCCTATGGTCACATGATCAAAATTTGGATGCTTTGGCAACTGGTTCATATTTATGATGTTTACAATGTCCCGGAGTTATGCAATTATCTTTTGTGACCATCTCACAAGTAAAGTCCTGACCAGAAGACCACAGGCTGTAAGGATAGGCGGATGAGTCTCAACCTCACTCACCGTCAATACCGGAGCACCCCAGGGCTGCGTTCTGAGCCCCCTGCTCTATTCCCTATACATATACGACTGCATGGCCACTACTAACTCCACCACCATCATACGTTTGCTAATGACACCATTGTAGTGAGCCTGATCTCTGACAACAGTGAGACAGCCTACCTAGATGAGATCACAAACCTAGAGAACTGGTGTCTGAAAAACAATTCAATTCCAATTCCAATTCCAAATTTTATTGGTCACATACACAATCATACATGGGTACGATATGCAGTGAAAT
>JAEANM010022700.1:0-11542 GCA_017656035.1 Myanophis thanlyinensis
TAGTCTAATTTTAAATTCTATAGTTTAACTTAACTTTTTAACTTTTAACTGTAACTTTTAAATTATCAGCTTATCTAATTATTTTAAATTGGCTTTTAGATTTTGCTTATGTGCTTTTTACTTGCTGTATACCGCCCGAGTCCCTAGGGAGAGGGGGCGGTATATAAATTCAAATAAATAAATAAATAAATTAGAGTGATCATAAGGGTTGAGATGGCTTCTGGATGCAGGAGACTTACCTGAGTGATTTGCAATCTTCCCCGACTTCCTCATCACTTTTGCTTATGGGAAGCCAGCAGGGAAGGCTACAAATTGTTATTATATGACTGTGGGACACTGCAAACATCATAAACGTGAAATGATTGCCAAGCACCCAGATCACAATCATGTGACTTCAAGGATGCTAATATGGTTAGAAGAGTCCTGGTTGTACCAAACATCTTCCATTTGAGAATTATGAAGGCCATTGTGCTCTTAGAAACCTTCAGTGCAATAGAAATGTTATTTTAACCTTCCCCAGAACCGTGCCTTGCAATAAGCCTGTCTGTCTGTCTTTAGCTGTGCAGGCAGTTCCTTTGACCTCATGGCTTTTGCTCTGCTACTGTATGCAGTGTTAGCTGTGAGGCCTTTCCAAATCATGTCCAATCAATTTAATTTACCACAGGTGGACAAATTGTTATTCAATCAAGCAGTAGAAATATGTCAGCAATGATCAAGAGAAATGGGAGGCACCAGAGCTAAATTTCTTTTTTTTCTTTTTAATAAATTTATAGACATTTTAAAAATTCTGTTTTTACTTTGTCATTATGGTGTAGATTAAAGGGGAAAAATGAATTCCAACAAGTGTAGAATCAAACTGCAGCATAACAAAACTCACAAAAGTGAAGGGGGTCTGAATACTTTTTGAAAGCACTGGGTTTTTTTGGTATCAGATTGAAGCCATAAATCTGGTAGTTACTGTGAATCTGATTCTTCAAAGAGAAGAGGGACATAATTAGCTTTTCTTGCATGTATATTGGCTTGTACTTATTAACAACCAATATCAAACACTCAATTAGAAACTGACATTTCTCTAAGATTTAAATGGAGAAAATAAATTAGAATTAATCAGTCTACAGGTGACATTTGCCCCAAATGTAATGGCCATTTCCATTAGTTTTATATGTATTAGGGATAGGTGAGGCAAGACTGATATATTTGCTTTATCAAAAGCAGTTTATATCACACCTTATGGGTGTTTCCATTTGTTGATTAGTATCTACTGAAACTGTTAAAACAGCTTGGAACTACTTAAAGTAAAACTGTTATTATTTCTTCACTTTTAGAAGTATGGTATGTTGCTTTGCATGCACCTTTGAAGCTTTGCAAAACCATAGTGTAATATATTAAATAAGATGGATGCATTGAATAGAAACCTTCCCTGCAGCATTATCTTCTGAAATCATTCTTTCAAAAGAATTGACGACAGCCATGAACAGGTCACATTCCAGCTACTGAAAAAACACAAACTGTTCATAATAATTCAGAGCTACCTGATGGCAGAAAATATTGCATAATCACACTGAGTTCAAGGAGCCTTCACTTCCCCCGCCCAAATAGAACAACAGAACAGGAGTGTTTTTATTAGTCATCCTTCAGTGTAAGTCTATTCATTTCTTTTAATGAACCATCCTTATCAGATTACTGAAAAAGGAAGAAAAGGTAAGTTAAACCATTTATGAGAAGTAGATGTGTCGAGAGCATCATTCAAAGCAAAATTAATTATGCTTAGACAATTGACTTAGTGTGTTTAAAGCATCTAAGTAACAGCAATATACTTTTTCCAGGAAAAGCAACACTTATAGAAAATAATCATGCTTTTCAAAGAGTACTTTATAGTTCTTGCTAAATTGGAAAAATATATTTAGTTTCATTCACTTGTTTTAAAAAAAAGTCTTATCTCAATATTCCACTACTCAGCAGATAATCAATGTTTGCCCTCTGGTGGCCAGTTAGATGGTGCTGATGTGTTCTGGCTGCAGTTAGATGTAGTGTAGCTCCTGGGTTAACTCTAGTGGAATTTCTTCCATCTCGGGAAAGCTTTGAATTCTCCATATATATGCCAGCTTCTAAGCCATCATGCCTACTCTACTCTATGCTCTTTGGTTCTGTCAGTTGCCACTTACATACTTGCCTTTTGCTGTCACTGAGTGCCAGTCTGCCATAACTTCCAGGGGAATTAGATGGGAGGGGGAAGGATTCAAAGAAAGTGAAAATTTCACTGTATTTGCCTGTGATTTCAAGGTTGACCATTTGGGAATGGAATATAGCTGCATATCAAAGCGACTGTTCTGAAATGAATTTGATTGAACATTGTGGGGGCAGCATAGGGAGGCACCTAAGGGAAGGGAAGTTAGATTTGTAGATTTTGGCGTGCGAACTTCAGTTCTGGCTTTGCACTACTGTATTTCACTTGACCTCTAGTAAACTATACAGTATCTTTCTCAACAATGGAGTTAAAGATGGTTATTTCTGGGAGGTTCAAGCTGAGACAGGTCTGACAGATTCCTTTAGAAAGATTATTGTAGAGCTAGTCAGACAGCTGGATCAATTCTTTCTTTGACTATATCGGCGCTCGTGCATTTGGACCAATTAGTACACAGTACACCCCTTTCACTTTGTGAGTGACAAAATTATCTGTTTTCTATCATAAAATCCTAAATTTCCCTTTGGCACTTTCTTATGACATTTTTATAAGTCAATTTGGTATAGTGGTTAAGGCACCTGGCTAAAACTGGAAGGCCACGAATTCTAGTCTTGTCTTAGGTACTAAGCCAGTAGGGTGACCTTGGGACAGTCACTCATTCTCAGTCCTAGGAAAGAGACTGAAATCTTCTGAAATCTTGCCAAGAAAACTGCAGGGACTTTGTCCAGGCAGCCTCTAGGAGTTAAAGTGACTCAAAGGCATGCATGTACGCACTTACAATGACTGTTCTCAACCCTAATAGCTAACCACATTTATTTAGTGAAATATATTATGGCAGCTTGCTTTATAAGACTCAGAGTGGCTTATGATGTCAAATAAGCAATTACAAATTGTTTAGAAACACATGAAACAAACATGGCAGGCCACACTAAAACCAACCACACCAACAAAAGCATGATACGAAAGATGTAGACCAGGGAAGAATCACACTAAAACCCCAAGACATTTTGTAAACCACTTGTGTTGTACCCCATCCCCCTACCCTTGCCTACTGATTATAGACATAAAGAGTCCTTTCAAAATTGGTCAGGAAGTGATCCAAATCTTTGCTTATCTGTATTGTGGACAATTTTGCTTTTCCTTTGCTGAGAGTGTTGGACTGGGTGCATAAGAAAGCATTCTGCTATTCAACCTCTCCTTCATTTTCCTCTGTCTTGTTTCTTTCTCCTAGAGTTGCAGCTCCACATCTTTTAAATAAAAAAAAAAATGGTTTGAAATGCCAATTTCATGAGCTCAAGTGGGTTGATTAAGTCCCGTCAGAGTGACTGGACTGCTGTCCTAGTGCCCAAATGTATGAACCTTGAATCAAAAATTGGGAAGATGGCCACCCTTTTTCTCTTCTAGTCTTGGGCCAGCTACTTCTTGACCTTTTGTTCTTCCTGTGCTTCCTTTCTTTAATACCACTTCTTCGTATTAATAGGACCAATTTTTTCCCATCTCTAGCAGAGGAAGAGATGGGACATTTGATTGTGCATATATGTGACATCTCACCCTCATGGCATTGTATGTTCTATAATTGGCCAGCAGCCTACAGGATTGCAGACATCAAGCAAGAACAAATGCCTTCTTTCTTGGGAAAAAATTAAATGCACAAAAAATATAGAAGTGTTTCAACAATTCTCTTCCCCTACATATTGTCATCTGATGGGAGCTAGGAAGCATGCATTTTCTATGGCAGTGCCTGCCCTATGGAGCACCTGGCCCCTAAAGTTTGACAGGTTTCCACCCTTTTAGTCTTCCATAAGACTTTAAGGACCTGGCTTTCCTCCCCTCCTCCTTAAAGCATTAAGATTAGATGATCACATGTTAGAATTGATAGGCTTTTGTTCTCTTTAATGTTTTAATTGGTTGAATTTTTATAGTCTTAAAATGATTTTATACATCATTTAATTTTTGACTGGGAGCCACCCAGAGTTGGTTGAAAGATGGGCAGCTATATAAGTGTTTTAAATAAATAAAAAGTAGCTTCTGTGGTGCCCTTCAGGCTAGGAAAAAAGTCTATTATTTTATTTACTTTTTTAAAATATGTGAATTGGTCCCACTACTATTCAGCAAATTAACTATTTATGTGAGATTGAGACTACTAGCAGTGTCTAAATGTATTCTATTAGTCTCTTCATACTAAATGTTAAGATTTCTTTGTCTCTTCCAAAAGAAATTATTGCTAATTTAGAGCAAAGGTGCACTGGTAATTATAGGGGTCCTCTGACTCAGTTGTATATTTTAGGGAGTTATTTAGTTAAATCTTGTGATGAAATACTGGTCCAAGACATATTGCCAATTTGTGCTGGAACCATCAGCGAAAAATGTCAAAATAGGACCCCTGAGAAATTACTCTAGACAAGTAGTTAATAATTTTTAAGACTGTCATAACTGCTTCTCTTTAATCAATAGCCTTTTCTTGTGTAGCTTTACCCCCTGATTTTCTACGCTAATTTGTTTTCAGGAAATCACATGTACACCCTTTGTTTATTGTTTTTAGCAATGAGCACAGCTCTTCTACCATACTCTCCTGCAGTTGCTACAACTGTTGATGGATTCCTGGGTAAACTAACATAAAAGAACTTTCTTCATCATCAACAAGAGGAGAGATATTTATGAAGGAAAAGCATGACCTTTTTTTTCAGCCAAAATACACACGCATATAATGATTAGATTTTGTGGGTAGTGAATGCATGGCTTGAAAATCATAAAGCATACAGTGGTAAGCATTTATTACAGTAGAAATTCAGAATGGATAATTTATCTAGATTAGATAAGTATTGCTCGGTCTAACCCTTTATTTACTGACCTTGCTAAGGTTCTCAAAGTGGTCTAACATACTGTAAATAAATGAGGTTATGGTAATAACCATAGACAGGCAGTCAGATAATATTGTGTATATTTCTTCAAAGCAGAGCTGAAATGCTTAATTTTCATTTTCATTATTAACTTATGCTAATAAATTCCAAGTCTACGGCAGTGTAAGATATTCCTTTTGAAGTCAGAGGTATACAATAATGCATGGCATCAACATATTGATGCTGGTCTCAAGATTATAGGAAAAAAGGAAAGATTACTCTGCAGCAAATTGGCCTGTCTAAATGGGAATGGTACCATGTGTTGCTGAAACTAATCTGAAGCTAAGGCGACAGCTATAAATTGAAATGGTGGCTGAAGGCATCACAACCAAGAAGGGGAAACTATGGAAACTGAGCTTGTTCATTCAGGCCTTTTTCGAAGAACTCCAAGTGATAGCTTTACATAACCTTATGTTCCATCTCTGCCATCTTTTTTTTCCTCCTCAGGTACTCTTCTAATATCTGCTTCACTTATCCAGTGAATATTTCAAGAAAGGGTTAAGCCTTTCAAGAGCTGCTACAGAGTTCAAAAGTACTGCAAGTTTACTTCATGCCACCTATAGAAAGAATCTGATCTACTAATGGTCAAGGCAATTTGGCACTAGATAAGGGTTAATGGAATTCACAGGGAGTGGATTTGGATTGTCCCCAGAGATTCGGACCATTGCAGACCTGCGGACCTTCCGGTGTGCACTAAAAACCCATTTATTTCAGCAAACTGGTCTGGCCTAACACGTAACGGGGTTTTAATCTTAAATTCTGCCGATTTTAGTGATCTATTTTAGTTTTAAAAATTTTTTAAAACCTTTTAACCTTTAATTGGCCCTTGATTTAATCCTTTTAATTGTATCTTAATTTTTATGTACTTGTTTTATATGGCTGTGAACCGCCCCGAGTCCCTTGGGAGGGGGGCGGTATAAAAATTTGTGAAAATAAAATAAATAAATAAATAGATCTCTTGTGCGAATGCAGAAACTGCTAACTGATGATATGTTTGACCCTTCCCTTGGGCTCAAGATGGTCATCTCCTACAATTCCCCTATCCTTAACCATAACAATAAATCCTTAACCATTTATTACACAGGCTACATGTTTTAATACAATAGGCATTTTATCAGGATTATTAACGCAGGATCCAATCTGGGTTGATCACTAGTACCAGAGGCTTGTCTTTTGAGCTTTTGGACTTGTATTGGAGCCCATCTTCAAGGCAATGCTCTCTAGCAGAATGTGTGCTGTTCTGTGTGTGGTATTTATAAATACCAATTAAGTATTAATATCAACTGTTATATAGATACTAGTATTGCTTAGAGAAAAAAATGTGCAACATGCTCTTGAAATCGAAAAACATGTTCTGGATTAGTCAGAAACAGATAGTTTTCATGAAAACAACAAACCAGTGGGTCTAAATGCATTAAATCCTTCATAGATTTTGCTACAATATCGCCTTTCTTTCTACCTCCATCTGCACATGAGAATTTCTCAGAACATTTTTTTAAAGAATCCCATCAGGGTGATGCAAATGTAAGCATTTGAACAGCTTGAAGAAGATCAATTTTTTAATAGTTGAAAGCCATAGTTAACTAGAGGAGGAAAGGTCAAGGAAGAGTGGGATAATGATGAATAATAAATGAAGTCAATGAGAAATTCAATTTTTCTATTTTTTTTTTTGCCAGTGGGATTAGGATTGTCCATATTTCATAATCTATGATAAACTCTTTTCAGAGTTTAATACCTTGCATGCCTCAAATATTTTTGATTTCGTTTGCACTACAATTATAATGAATAGCACAACAAATACAGTGAACAATAAAACAACCTTTGCTTTTTAATAATTTATTACATACACACATATTATTTATTCTTATCTTTGATGTTTACAGACAAATAATCTCCCCAAATGTATTGAGCTACCAATTTACTTAATAAGAATGCTATTTAAAAAAAAAAAAAATAGAACAATTTCAGTCAAAACAACGAATTCTTACATTACTTTTAAATTTGAAAACAAACCACTTTCATGAATGAAGACAAATATATGTGTCCCAGGATAACATTTCAGGATCCAGTCTGGATTGGTTACTGGGACCAGAGATTTAGTCTTCTAACAGACTAAACCTCTGGTCCCAGTGACCAACCTAGATTGGATCCTAAATTACTTTTTACAATAATTCATTCAAATAATCCATTCTGTAGAGAGCAGAGTTTTTGCCAAGGTCATCATTTAGGATGCTTTTTTGATAATACAGTTAATAACAATTCACAAAGATTTGCCCAGCTCCCAACCATTTGAGACAGGTATGCAGGTATGCTTCCTTTTCTCCAGTTGTTGGGAACTCTGGAGTTTAAGAAAGGAAGAAACTAAACTAAAAAATAAATATAAAATAGTTAAGGATAACAATAGTTCAGTAAGCAAATTCTTTTTTATTTATTTATTTTAATTGTAAAGTTCCATGTTTCCTCAGCACCTGACATTTCCTAATGGCCTCTGGATATCTTCTCCAAAGTCCTTTCTTCAGTTGTCTACAGTACAAGTAAACCTCAACTTAAAAGAGTAATTAGACCAGAATTTCCATTACTAAACTATGCAGTTGTAAAACGCAATCACATTGCTTAGCAACAGTAATCCCTATAGTTCTGGTTGCCATCGTTAACTAACTCCCACACCCATTAGGCAAGACAAATTCTGCTGGCTTCCCACAACCAAAGTCAGTGGGGAAGCCTGTAGGAAGTTGCATGTCCCAAGACAACAAGCAGGGAAATGGCTGTTGCAGGGTGAGGAAGGGGAACAAGGGGTTGAATGGAAACATGGGGGAGGGATGTGAGGCAAGAGTGAGGAAGGAGTGTAGAGTATGTATGAGAAGTGCAGTAAGGATGCAGTCAGGATTAGGAAGGGTGAAAGAGTGTGCAAGATATAAAGTAAGGGTCAGGAAGGATATGCAATAGTACAAGTTAGGGAAGATATATGAAAGTATATAAATGGTGCAAGCACCATAAATGGTGCAAGCACAGAGGAGCTCGGGGAAGGTACACAGGTGGAGGAGACTTACTCCAGTGACTTGCTAACATTCTGTCAGCTTCCCCATTTTCTGGGGAAACCAACAGGGAAGGTTGCAAATGGAGAACATATGATTGCAAGGCACTGTAACTGGTCATAGGTGTGAACTGGTTGCCAAGTGCCCAGATCAGGATCAAGTAATGCTGTCATGATCAGAATTCCAAAGACTGGCCATAAGCACTATCCATTCAACACCATCATAATTTTGAACAGTCACTGACCAAATGGTCATGGATCAAGAACTACCACTACACTAGAGCAGTATTCCCCAACCTGATTTCCTTCCAATATATTAAACTGCAATTCCCATGGTTCCCAAACAGCATGAATGATGGATGAGAATTACAACGCTGAAAAATGGTACACCTGGAAGCCTCTGATTGACAAAGATTGCGCTAATTGCTCTAATGATAGGATGGAACTACCTTAACTGCTGTTGACAGTCCATCTGGCCATGTGCCATTGAATAAAGGTTCCATGTGAAGAGGTTGTAAGTTGAGTTAATAATGAATGAATGAACATGTCTTTTTGGAAGTCTCACTGACATTTTAAATATTGCAGGGATATGAGGAATGGCTCCAAGATTTTTTATGAAATTACAAAGGAAAATAAGTTCATTAAGTAAAAAGCTCTTCAGATGCCAGTTCTGCAGAGTAATAGAATATAATATTACTATGTATAGTAACATTCTACAAGGGTTGGAAATCCTTGCAGATCATCTGGTCCAATTCTTTGTCGAGGGTATCCCCAATAGAAAACCATCTGGCCTCAACAGCTGGCCACCTAACTTCTGTTTAATCTCCTGCAATGAAGGAGATTCTACTACTTCATTAGACATTTCCTGATATCCAACCAAAATTTATTTCCTTGTAATTTTACCCCATTAATTCTTCTCCTGGAAATAATTCTAATTTTCTACACGATGCCTCTCTTCAGATACTTGATGACTATGATCCTGTTTCTCCATTGCTTTATCTTCATTAGATAAATCATACCCAGTGCTTCCAACTGTTCCTCATAAGTGTTTCTTTCTAAGAGTCTTCTCAGGCTCTCTTCTAGAGCTATTTTGAAATGTCACACCCAGAATTTTGTGTGTGTTTTAGGTGTAGTCTGAGTAATACAAAACAGAGGGAAACCACAACTCTTGAACTTGAACTTGATACATTTTTGTCTATGCCTGGTGGTGCATTGATTACAATGCAGTATTGCAGGTTACTTCTGCTGATTGCCAGATGCCAGCAGTTTGGCAGTTCAAGTCTCACCTGCTCCAGATTGACTCAGCTTTGCATCTTTCCAAGGTCAGTAAAATGAGGACCCAGATTGTTGGGGGCAAAATGCTAACTCTATAAATCGCTTAGAGAGGGCTATAAAGCACTGTGAAGCAGGATATAAGTCTAAGTGCTGTTGCCATTGCTATACAGGCTAAAAAAATTTTTTCTACAACTTCCTCATAATATTGACTCATGCTGAGTTTGTGATCCAATGAGACACCTACAGTAGCTCTCTATTTCATATACTGCCTATACTTAAGTTTTGAATATCGGTATCAAATGTTTGCATTCGTTCTTAATATTGTTTGATATTACCTGGTTGTGGAACTGGCCTTGGTGTACTATTGGTATCAAATGTTTGCATTTGTTCCTGTTCAAATTTATCTTGGCAGATGATTATTTTGAACTTTGATAATGTTTGCTATTTCCTCTAGCTTGTGTATATGTACTTTTGATGATATTATTTTTTAAACCTTGGTCCAAGTCACTTATAAGTATGTTAAACAGTACAGGCCTGCTTCAGATTCAGAGCCATTAACAATTGTTGACTCTAACCAGCTCGGTCTCTATCTAATGGTGGCATAGTCCAGCCCACATTTTGTCATTCTGTAGTACAGGAGCTGGCAACTGTGGCCCCTTTATGAGATGTGGACTTCAAATCCCAGAATTCTTCAGCCAGCTATGCTAGTTCAGGAATTCTGGGAGTTGAAGTCCGCAGGTTGTAAAGGGGCCACAGTTGCCCACCCCTGCTCTAGTAGATTCTCATGGGGGTCCTTGTGATTATAATGATTTATAATCGGGATATTCTTTGACCATCATGATCCCTTAGTCACATAAATTGGTCAGACTATAAAAAATAATCAGGTTAGTTTGGCATTATTTATTTTTCATAAATATATGCTGAAGCCTGCTATGCAATACAGTCTTATTCAGTTTCTTGCATACTGACTGCCCAATAACTTCTAGAATTGTACCCAGTATTTGTGTCAATGGAAATGAAATGGGAAATTCAGTAAATCTCATTATCATTATGTGAAACCTATCTGCCACTCTGGAAGCTGCTGTCTGGATAAAACATGGCAAAAAAAAAAAAAAAGAATGGCTCCAGGTCGACAAAAAGCTGAGCCATGGTTGCATATTCTCCCTTTGTTTATTCAATCTACATATTAAGGGAAGCTGGATTGGAAGAAGATGATGAGAAGGGTTTTAATCTTAGAGAAATAACATGTGCTGCACTGATAAAAATACTCTGATAGATGAAAATGCAAATCTCTTGGAATTAAAGTCAAGGATCACCATGGAAAAAAATGGAAGTAAGATTAAATATTAAAATAAAGATCAAACTCATGACAGTTGCAGCAACCAGCTTTAGTATTGATAATGAAGATACTGAAGTAGTGGGTGGTTTTTGCCTTTTAGGATCAGCTATTGACATAAAGGACACAGAGTCAAGAAATACACCATAGACTAGTACTTGGTACAGTAGCCATAAATAAGCTTGGAAAAGATATTCAGATGCCGTGATTCAGATGTCTATCCTTAGAAAGATCAAAATGGTGATTCTCTATGTAATGTACCGCGCAGGCGCGACCGAAGTCTCCACTCTGGTCTGCCCACAAGAACTTTGGACCTGACAGCTGATTGGCTGTCAGAGGGACGCTTCCCATTGGACGAGCCGCCCAGCCAATGGGAAGCGCGGAAAGTGACACCGCGGCAAAATATAAAAGCCGCTGCTTGCTTTCCTCCTCCACTTACGACCGGTGCTGAAAGCTCATCGTGAGCTTTACTCGTGGCTTGGAATTAAAGGGACCCCTCATGGTCATTTAGACTGACCTCGCATCTGAATTTTTCTTACCCGATTTTGACCGGGTTTTCGGCTAAAACACTGGCGACGAAGGCGGGATTTGGAGAAAACAACTAGCACCCACAAAAGCCGAACACAATGACCGCAAACCCTGCCGCCGTTGACCCAACCGCCGCTGCAGCAGCACCACTGGCCCCAACTGCTAAAGCCAGCCAAGGCTCGAACGCAGGGCATTGAGAGCCTTTCGACCAGCTGACTGAGCCCTGGGACCTCTTCATAGAGCGATTCGATTTTTTTATCATCGGTAATCGCCTAACTAACCTC
>JAEANM010022701.1:0-11542 GCA_017656035.1 Myanophis thanlyinensis
ATTTTCGATTTAAAACCCCATTTAAAATTAGTTGTAAAACTTTAAAACCCAAGTTAAAATACCCCGGAGGTGTCAGGGTAATTGTTCTTCCTACAATATCTTCCCACTTATCCTTGCATCTAAATATGATAACCATTCAGTGGACTTTGTGGCATGCATCCCACGGCCAAGGAGACCTACAGATGGGATGAAAAAGCAAGTGTGATAGAAAAGCAGCAGGAATCACTTAATGAGGATAGATAGCAGAAGGTCAGGACTCTCTAATGAAAAAAAAAAAACAACTTTTCCACCACAAAGAAATCTAAAGCTAAAAGAGGAACCAAACTGGCATGAAATCTCTTCAAAAGAAACCACCTGTGATTGTAATTAAACTTAGTTTCCACTCATATGAAATATTCAACCTTTATAAAGAAAAAAAATCCCAAGAATATTAAATATATCAATGTAAACACCCTTCCATGCTGAAAGTAGCAAAAATGTCCCACCCTTATAAACTAAACTGTAGCTGCAATAAATCAACTCTGATTCATGAAAACAAGCACTAAAATGCTTATAATATCTGCTTTGGGGAGATTCATAGTAATTTGCTTGAGATTAAAATCTAATGAGCCAAAAAAGAGTTCCAGGTCATTATGTTAGAACAGTTATGATTAGAACATTTTCTTTTCTTTTTGGATCCAAGGTTTTGAGAAAGGAGAGGGGGGAGCAAAGAGAGCAATATCCACAATCCTAAAATACCAGAATTTAAATAGGAAAGCTCAAGCTGTCGTGAATAGAAAACCTTTCTCCCCTTTTCGAAAATAAATTTAACAGGGAAAAGCTGTTTTAGTTTTAATCCGAGAAAATGAAGTGGTCTCCCATAGGCATCTGAATAAAGGCAGCAGGGGCAAGCCTCTCCATCATTGGTGCAGAATTTGTGACATTTGTGTAATTAAATCATGACCCACTCTGCCACCATCATTAAAATCAAGACATGTGCAGTGATATTTGGAAAAATATCAAATCAAATGGATATATGTACAGTAGACTGATAGCTACTAATCTGATCGGTTTCAATTAAAATTCATTAAAAAAAATAGGTTGATCATGTTATTTGAAGTTAGAGAACAAAAATACATTTGGATTCATGAGAAACAAAGTAAGGGAAGGGCTTTTCCCATGTTTATGAGACCCCATTGACTATAACTCAGGAGTACACATTGAAACAGGCCACCACTCCCATTTACTAGACACTGACTAGATAGAAATGATTTTCAATAAATTGGCACAGAGCAGAAAGATTTTCAATTTTCTTCTTTTTAAAGAATCTTCCTCTCTAGAAGCCTTCAGTTCCCATCTTTCTCTTCAAAGATCTGCTGCACGATACATATTTTCTATGCACATATCTCTAACATATACTTCTTGTGTTTATGTGTCTTGCCTCCTGGTATTATTTACAAGACCGTGTGAAAAGTATTTGAACTTTTTACGTTCTAATGTAGAGCAAATACCTACATTTACTACTAAATCTTGCAATATATAAAAAGTTCTTTGTCTAGCATAATCATAATTATAGTACCTTGCCTTTGAAGAATCTTGTGATTATAAAAATATAATTTGGTGTCAGGAAATGTTAATGTTATAGGTACATGACCATGTTTTCATAATACAGTTCCACTGGGTACAGCTGGCCTCAAATGCAGCTCACCCATATATATTCTGGAACAAGCAAGCATCACGATTAGAATTCTGCACTGCTATCATCAATTCAACCTTGTAAGTATTTTCTAAGTTGGAAAGAGTGGGAAATTCTCACTTTCAAGGATCTTCTCAATGCTGTATGGACGTCTGGTTAGATTAAATACCAAGCTGTTCTTCTCAATGTACTGAATATCTCCTTAACTGTTAAGGTCAGTTGCTATGGAAAGTCTCTCAAACAGAAGCAAGGTAACATAACTGTGGATAATATTGTGTCTTGGCATGCTACCCTTCTGAGTCCTGAAAGAAAACCCATCTCTTCTAAACAGAAAAACAAAACCAGTAGTTTTGATTCAAGTTATATTTTTAGACGCCAGGGAATAGGACTATGGTGATTTTCAAGCATCCTTTGAAGTGCTTATTTTCTTTTCTTCTCTTGCTTCAGCCTCTGCATGCTTTGTTGTCTGAAATTGAGCTATTCATATGAAAGACTTAAAGATTGGAAGAAATAGCACACTGGTACACGCTGATATTGGCAAAACTTATGAGCGGCTCTTGAGATGTGCCTGTAATCTTTGCCTATTAGCTTTGCTTCTGTGAAAGAAAAACCTAGATGTACATTTGGACATACTTTCATAGCCTTTTCATTAAATGAACATTGGCATTTGAACAGAAGTATTTTTTACATTTTTGCATTTAGAAGCAGGCTCTGTTAATTCTGGAAGGGCCTTACTTCCACTTTAAATAAGCACCGATTGGTTTCAGTTTAATACCCATGCTACTTTTCCTTAATAAACTCACAATGTCTGAAATGAAGATTAATTTATCAAAATATATAGCTTTATGGAAGAAAAAAACATAAAAATAAGTTCAAGTGAACAACCATCAAAAAGATTGGGTGACTGGAAAAAAAGATCCTATGAAATAGACTGGAGGAATCAACTATATTGATCCTTAAAAACTGACAGCCAAGGGAGTTTGGAACATCACTGGCCTGCTGTAATTTAGAAATGGACAATAACGTTGGTCTATCTAAGGGCCTACCTTAGATAGAATTCTCTTCCCACAGTAACTAATTCAATGCCTAAGGAACCTCAAAGATAGCTCATAAAACAGTGCATTCCTATTAATGTTCTGCACTAAACCGAAGGAGATTTTGTTTCTGATGTTAGAAGCTTTCGCAGTACTGATACAGAACTTCAGTGTTTCCTCCAACCCACTTTTGAATAATCTAAGATGGTGGCACAATCCCATAAATGAAATTTGAATTAGATGAAGCAATGTTTGTTTTCATCCATTTTGAAGTTCCCAGATTTCAGTTCCAGAGATGAATATGTTTCTTTTTCTAATATTTTCAAAAGGGAGAGAGAAATAAATTCCCCACCCAGAAAACCCAATGGCTTCCTAATTTAGAGGTTTGGCACAGCACTAAAATTGCCCAAAGCCAGGTAAATGCCTCTATTTTATTCTCTCAATCCACTCTTATTTTAGATGTGTGTATACATATTATATATTATTTTCTTCTATCTGGGTTATCCTGGGGAAAAGAGAAGAACATAATAAAAGAGATTCATTAATAGAAGGCATGCTGGATTAATGCCAAAGGAATTAATAGAGAATTGAACTGCTGGAGAATAGGCATTAATGAGATTCTTTATGTCTTTGGTACTGATTCATGCTTTCCTCCACCTGCTCACTTGTTTTCCTGTTACCAAGTATATATGTACAAGGAAAAGACACCAAAATATACAGGGAATGGATGCAGGACAGAATTACAAATGTATTGCAAGAAGATATGAATCATGTTTCACAGTGGCATCACCTCTTAAAAGATTTAATCCAACTTGGGGCCTTTAAAAAAGGCCTTGGTTTGACCCTCCTTAAAAAGTTATCACTTGATCCCACCTGCTTAGACAATTTATTTATGTCCTGGTTCCAAACTTCCCTTCTTAGAAAATGTTGGGAAAGGTTGTTGCCTGGTAGTTTCAAAGAATCCTGGATGAAACTGATTAGCTGGATTCCTTTCAGTCAGGATTTAGGTTTGATTAGGATGAAAATGACATCAGTTGTGATTGATTATTTCTAGTGACAGTGGATGGGAGGGTAAGAGCAATTATCCTTGTTCTCCTTAACCTTTCATCAGCCTTTAATACCATTGACCATGATACCCTTTTGGACCAGCTATGGGGGGTAGGGTTGGGTGGCACAGTCTTGCACTGGTTATGCTCCATTCTCCAAGGCCAGTTCCAATCATATTGATAGGGAGTGAAAGAAACAGCCCACTACCTCTCTCATGTGGTGTCTCATAGGAGTCGATACTTTGTCCATTCCTTTTTAACATATACATGAAGTCAATATCATCTGTCAGTGTGGGTTTGAGGTATCTTCAGTAGGCTGATGATACTCACCACCTGGTGACCTAAGTGTTGCTGTTGCTGCCTTTTCATGGTGAGGGGGGACAACAGGCTTTGACTGAACCCTGGCAAGACTGAATGGCTTTCGCTGCATGGAGGTCCAAGAACTGGAATTTCGACATCTTTAATTCTGAATGGGCTGCCCCAGACACATCGGGTCCACAACCTGAGGGTTCTCCTAGATTTGAAAATCCTACTTGAAGAGCAGATGGCAGCCATAGCTAGGAGAGCCTTTGCACAACTTCAGGTTGTGTACCACTTGTGTCCTTTCCTGGATCAGGAATTAGTCATTCAAGCCTTAGTTGTGTTGTGTTTTAACTACTGCAACACATTCTATATGGGTCTTCCCTTGGAAAGCATTTGGTAGCTAAAGTTAGTGCAGAGTGGAGCACCACTGGCAAGAGTGACCTGAGTAACACCACTGCTTCATGAAGTGCATTGGCTGCCAGTTTGCTTTTAGGTCCAATGCAAGGTGAGAGAAGCCAACTAGAATTAAGAAGAAACTTACTAAAAGTTAGGACAATTAACCAGTTGAATATCTTGCATTCAGAAGTTGTTGGGGCTTCATCACTGGAGGTTTTAAAGAAAAGATGGACAGCCACCTCTCTGAAATAAAATGGGGTCTTCTGCTTAAGTAGGGGGTTGGACTAGAAAATTTCCAAGATCCCTTCCAGCTCTATTCTGATAATAAAAACAACCTTTAAAGCTTTCATGAGCATTGGTCCAAATTACTTGAAGAATGGTCTCATCCTAATAGTATTGGTGTGCCCCTACCTGCGCTGGGAGAAGAGGCATGCAGCAGATCCCATTCTGACTCCAGGGTTTAAGAAAAGAGTTCTCTGGCATTGTTTCTGCCCTTTGGAACATCTTGTCCCCTTGTGTGAAGTCAGCGCTCACCTTCCGGACATTCTGCAAGAACTTAAAAGAGTTAGATCCAGAAAATGAAAAGCTATAATTATCTCTGGGCATTTTTGTTTGGCTAGTATATTTTACACTAGGTTTTATGCTAAAGCCAGAAAAGTGTTTCAAGGAAATAACACATAGATTATTATTGATTTTCACAGATTCTTACTGAGATTTTGAGATTTTTATGATTGCAAGCAAAATGATGGGAAGCACACTGTGCAGTACATTCTCACAATACCCGCACAGTCTCAAAGTCTGTTAATATCCTCTTTAAAATCTCATTGCTCACGAGAGAAAAATAATTCAGTTGTTCATTAACACATGATGCTACCAACATTTTTTCCATCTACTAATACAATAATAGTTTACTATTTTATTCTTTTCTTTTTTCCTCTCTCTCTCAAAGAGTATTTGGGAATATCTTAGGCACAAAATGGAGAAGGACTTTGAAAGTTACAAAAAAAATAGAGGTGGATTGTTTTCCTTAATAGCCTTTGCCACTGGAAACTTTTATTGGATTGCATTCTACTCATTTTTTAGTAATGATAATGATTCCTTGGAGATTTATTTAAATCTCACAAAAATGTTCATGAAGACATTCAAATAGTAATCCTGACAAAAGTTCAGCATGGTTAACCATTATTTTTTATCTCTTGCCAGCAGTGGTGGAATTCAATTTTTTTTTTTACTACTGGTTCTGTGGGCATGGCTTGGTGGGTGCAGTTGGGGGGTCATGTGACTGGGTGGGCAGTTTCTGTAAGCAGGACAATAAAGATTAGGCTAGAAACAACATTAGAATGGATTTTTCCTGCCTTTCTTACAGGATTAACCCTGTAAAGTGGAAAAAAACAAAAGGAGATTTCTTCTAACAACCAGTTCTCCAAACTGCTTAGAAAATTTACTACCAGTTCTAGCGAACCTGCTGAATTTCACCTGTGCTTCCCAGATTGTCTACATTCCTGATATCTCCTGATTGTTCTCATCCAAGTTCTTAAATGTTCAACTGTTTTTTTTTAGGTTGAGCCATGACTGGCTAAATGCTATCATCTGCTGAAAGTTCTTAGATCCAAATCAAGAGTAGCTTGGCAGTAGTGTTACTGGTTGCCTTTCTGTTCTTTATGTCCACATTAACTTCTGATTCTTTATCTCTATGTCTGATTAATGCTAAGTCTTTTCTCCTCTAGCTTATCATGAATGAAATGAGTTGTTATTATATAAAGTATATGTCCTGAAATAAAAATGTGCAAAAGAAGCAGGGAAAAACATGTATTCTGCCTATAATTTTCCCAGAAAGGGAATAGACAGTGGAGATTAGCTATCAAGATGCTCATCATCCATGTCATGGTTGTCCTAAAGGTGCTTTTTCAAAAGGCAACTGACTTGTTCTTGAAGACATTTTGCTTCTCATCTGAAGAAGCTTCTTGGATGAAAAGTGACACATCTTCAAGAAAAACAAAGAAAGTCCAGTTCCTTTTGAAAAAGCACCTTTGGGAAAACAGTAGAGATTATTGAAATTCATCCAGGGATACCATTTTAATTTATAACTTTTGACTGTTGTTTCAGTTATCTGACAATTATGATGTATCAATTTCAAGCCACCAGCTTTTCCAGGTAGGGCTGAAAAATGCTAGACAGATACTGTCAGTCAATATAAAATATTGAGGTTAAATGGATCAGTAATGTGTTAGTCCAGGTAATCTATGCCTATAGTAAACTATACATGGGCATGCCATTATTATAAAGTAGACATGCCACTATCACACAGAAATCATGTAAGAGGGAAGGAGTAAGACAACTGCATTGCAAGGCAGCTATGAATTTAACATGGATTTTTGTCATATAAGCCTTCACCTAGAGGCACATACAGCCTTCCCAAAAGTCAGAAATTTGAGGAGATATGATGAATGTCCTCTGGCTAACCTTCAAGTAAGAAGATAAGTTCGGGGAAAGAATAAAATTGGGAATCCTTTTGCTAGAGAAAAACCAACATTCTTTGTACACATAGAAGAATCACCAGTGATGCATCCAACTGCCTAGCAGCAGGAAAGACAATAAGCCAGATGCTTCCCTCACATGGCAAGCATCTGCATCTGATATTATCATGCGTTTATTGTCTGTATATTTAGCAGATTGATTAACCCTGAACCTACTTCATCAAGCCAAGTCTTAGGTTAATGGGATGATTTTGCTCTAAAGAGACATGCAAGCACAATACAGAAGTCCACTCAGTTACAGCTCCCTGAAAATCTCTGCCATCTCGTGTTTTTCTTTGTTTTTTAACAAATAATTTGTTAATGCAAGACACACAACAGAGAGATACATACACACAATACAAAAATGGATTAAATATATAGTTGCTGACAGAAATTCTCAAACTTGCTCCATTTCACACTTGGGGAGCTCACTTGGGAAAAGAATGATATCTTCAAAGTTTTATGGAAGGTCAGCATAGTAGCAAAGGATCTTCCCAGACAACATTCCTTGGCTGACAATGCCTGCAACTTGCTTCTCTCACCAGATCAGATAGCATGGGTAGAGACAACTGGGAAGATACAACCCCTTAAGTAATCCACTTCAAGTCATGTAGGGCTTTAGAATTGACTATCGGGACCTTGAATTACTCCTGGAACCAAACTGGTAGTTAATGCAACTTGTGAACCAGTTATTTCACATACACCAAATAACTAGCATCATTAACTTCCTGTGCCATTGCATTATGCAATAGTTGAGGGTTGCAATTATTGTATATATCTGTGGAGAATCTCAGTCATTCAGGTCATAGTTGTCTCAAAGATGCTTTTTTTGAAAGACAGCTGGACTGTTATTTTTTTCCTGGATTGAAAAAACAAAACAAAACAATCAAGTTGCCTTTCCAAAAAGCACCTTTGAGTGGTCAAGCTATAAATATAAGAATTTCAAGTCAAACAAATATGGCCTGTTGCAATGATATGTCACCAGCCTGACAGCACCTTCATATCTTGTACTTTTTGTGACACTTCTTAAGCTCATATGATTCAATACAAAATATGTTCACATATTATTATAATTATTCAACATAATTCACCCATAATGCACAATCCATATTTCATAGATTTTTCATTTACATGTTGATGGCTATGTCATAGTTCTGAGTCAAGATAGTCAGATTGAAGCAAAGACAAAATAGGAACTCTTCACCAAGATTAACAAAATTATCACACTGTTTTTAATTTCCCAAATTTCTGTTGATTTTCAATCTTGTCAGATAATCTAGTCAGAAAATGGTAGTGTGCTATTCCCATTTTTATTTATTAGTTTAATTACATTTTATTTATATCAGTTAAGATTTTTTCATACAATCAAAGACAAATTAAAAGGAAAAAAGTAAAGAAAGAAGAAATAAATAGTGCAGGAAAATAAAATGGAAGAAAAGTGTGCAGTGAAGAAATATGTGAATGACTTCCAACCTTTTTTTCCAACATATAATTGTATTATACTTCACCTAACATCTTTCTTAATCTTCAAATTATCAATTGATTATTTTCTCCTTTTAGGAAAAAACATGTCTTTATAAGGTTTCTAGTATTTCAGAAAAGTTGCTGTTTTCTGTAACCAAATTTCAATTTCTAGCCTTTTACCAATGAAAACTAGCCTTTCACCAATGAAAATTTTTATTTCTTCACCTCTCATTTCCTCTAAAATGTCTGTTTTAAATTTTTGCATTAATTTGGGAATACATGTGCCGTGGAATCCAGCATAAAGGAGTGTTATGCTCCTTTATGCTGGATTGCCAGCAAAATCTGTGTATATATAGAACATTATTTCTTTATTCAATTAACCCAATGTTTTGGGCTTCCATAACAGGCATCATAAGTCACAGACTAGTTTTGCACAATAATCTGGGCAGAATTCTTGTTGTTTAATTTATGGCCCAGTGTGTGTATGAGCACATTCTTTGTCTCAGAAGCTGAAAAACTGTATCTTGAATTTCACTGATGTGGAACTTTGAACAGTGGACTGTAATTGAAAATTTAGATATCCATCAAAGTTTTTGATCTGGCTTACTAAGAGACTGATAACATAACATTCTATTAAATATATAAATGGTCTGAAGATCTCAGTTCAGTAAGTTGAAAGAGGGTTCTACCGTTTAATGTCTTGTATTGAGGATGTCATAGTGTACATGTTTAATTTTATTTATTATCATGTGAACTGACTTAAGCATTGTTAATTTAATTGTGTTCCAGCATAGGAATATATATCTTGTTATGGGAAACAAGTCCTTGCTTTTCAAAGCATTTCAGATCTCCGGTTTAGGACGGAAGGAAGGACGGAAGGAAGGAAGGAAGGAAGGAAAAAAACCCAAGATCTTACAAATTATCCTATATAGGGGACTACTATGTGCATATAGTCATTTGTAAACATACTCCTGATATTTCAGTTTATTTCAGGGTTGCCTATATTATAGATTATATATAATAGACTCTATAACCATTTTGAAAACTTTTAGAGTACCTCTTTGTTCATAACAGTAGCAGGAGAAAGTATAAATTTTAAAGTCCTAAATCTGTCTTTAATACTGACTCAACAAATGGGTAATACCTTTTGTAGATGAAAAAAGGACTTCCATTTGATGGAATATAAATCTCTCCAGACAAGATGGAAAATAGTAAAGGTAAAAAGCATTTTATTCTGTAGCATTTGTGCTGCTTTTCAGACACCTAAGTAACACTTGAATAAAGATGTTTGCAAAACCGCACGCTGTTGTATCTCTCAGAAGAGCTTTGCAGCGGTGGAAAAGCACTTCATATCATCAAAAGCAGTAAAACTACAGGACTGAAAATGACTATTGGAGTTTTACTTCTTCCTTTCTTGCTTTTTTTTTTATTTTGAAAGCTTCTTAGAATGCATCCATATAGTTGCTTTGCCATGTTCTCTTTCCATAGCTGAAAATTTATGATGCTATCCATTCAAGCATGTCTGATTCTTGGCGAAAATATGGTCCAGTTCTCTCCACATTTTCCAATCTTGTATGGCTTTCTTCCACTGTTTTATGCTTGAGCAGGTGTAGGCTTTGATCAATGTGGGGTGGGTTTTTTTTTTTTTTTTGTGGACTCATTTTCATTTACTGTTGACAATTCTGAGCATAATTGTCTTTTTCAATGAGTTTGAGCAGACAACATGACTGAAATAAGTAAGGTGGATTTTTGTTATTTTTGCCTTCCAGCAATTCATCTATCGCACAATTCTGTATGCTCCAGTAGTTACTTGTTTGCTGTTTCTGCTGCCCAAGGAATGTGCAGGAACCACATTCCAACTTCACACAACTCACACAATTCACAAGTTTGTATTTGCCTATTTTTTTCCAACTTTGCAACTGTACATAGTTGTGGGAAACATGATCATATGAACTAATCTGTATTTGATGGCCAGACTGATGTCCTTGCATTTCCATACATGATTCATGCTTAGCATTGGTCTGCAACCCAGTGTAATTCAGTGCCTTATTTCTGTCCTGTATTCATTGCTTTGATCAAGCCACAATCCTAGAAAGTGAATTCTTGCACACATTTGATCTCTACACTGTCAATTCTTATTTTGACATTTCCATCCATTGCAGTGGTCATGAGCTTGATCTTTTTAATGCTCAGGAAGAGAACAAAATTTTCACTTTCTTCTTTAGTCCTTTTAATCAAATGTTTCAGGTCTTTTTGGATTTCTGAGAAGAGAGTTGTATTATCAGCATATCAGCATAAGTTTGTTGATATTCTTTTCTTCAGTTGTTACTCTGACTTTTTTATTCTTCAAGTTCTAGTTTCCTCATGGTTGTTTCAGCATGCAGGTTGAATAAAATAATTGAAAGAGTGCAACATTCCCACATTCCTTTCTCTATCTTGAACAAATCGTGTCTCCATATGGTATTCACATAGTGGTTTCATGATCTGTATTACAGCAACTGCACTGACTTGACCAGATATGTTGGCATTGCCAAGTCTTATAGGGCTCTCCACAGCTTTCATGATTGACAAAATCAAAGATTTTTTGTAATAAATAATGCAAATGTTAATGTTACTTTGACATGCTTGGCATTTTTTCCATGATTTGGCATAATTTGTAATATTAGCACAAGTTCCATGACTCCTTCTGAAGCCAGGTTGAAGAACAAGTAATTCCCTTTCAATGGTCAACACCAGATGTTGTAGTATGATCTTAAGGAAAGTCTTGCTAAAGTGAGGGATAAGGGCAAATGTGCCATAATTAGAGGATTCCTTAGAGTCACACATTTTTTTTTCTAATGGAATTAATGCTGCTTTTCTTCATTTAGCTATTCAGATCTTAGCCACCAATAATTCATGATCTGAATTGTAATTGGTAACTGGATATGTATTGACAAAGTGGACTGAACTAGACCAGTGATGGCTTCATAAGACAGTGCAGTTTATTTAATGAGATGCAAGAGTGTGAACGACACTTATGTTGTTTTAACCAGGTATTGTGATTCAAAATCAATTTTCATGACATAATTGAGCCAAACAATTTATTCTCTGTCTGTCTGTCTGTCTGTC
>JAEANM010022702.1:0-11542 GCA_017656035.1 Myanophis thanlyinensis
CACACACACATATATATATAACAACATTAATTCTTGGCATTAAGTTATTTAAAATGAATACATGCCTAAAGAATTTACATAAGCACACGAATAGCAGTATTTTGGAACTATGAAAGAAATGACAAACTAATAATAATTTCTAGGAATTGCTTCAAAACTAATAATCTCTTTTAACCTCCTTACTTTTCACATGCTTCATCTCTTCTGTTTTGTTCAGAAGCAACAGTATATTACTAAATCATCACCCCTGTTCCCAGTTTTATTTTTATCAGCTTCAGACATTAAGGGAGAGTGAACGGGTGATCTCTGCGATAATACTACATATTGCTTTTGTCAGCTGGAGCTGCATCATCTAAACTCAGCACAAAGTCTTGCAAACCTTGGAAGCAATATTAGGAGGCCAAGGACCATCTGGACAAAAAACTGAATCTGCTTCCAAGAGCCAGAGATGTGGTGCCTGGTATGCAGATGGATTGGGACGTCTTATTGAATATTTATCTTGTCACAGAAAAGTTCCAAAACACTAGAAGCACACAGGGTCATTATGAGGATTTGGAAAAATTGCTGGAATTACTGTATTTGACTTGCACAAGACAAAAAGAAAAGAAACAACCATTTTTTTGACATTCAGCTCACACACGCACATGCTACTGCTGCTCTATTTGCAGGATAAAAAATTGGCTTTTCTGGAAATCAGTCTCTGGATGCCAAAATATCTCTTGCCTTTATTAATACTACAGCTAAAGACAGAATATAAATCCAGTCAAATTTCAAATGTCTTGGTTGCACATCTAAGTAGAGACATTGGTTGGTTCACACATTACACTTGTTTAATTACAGGTTTTGTCATAATTAGCTGGGTTCATACTTAGCTGTACACTTTCCACTGGTCATGTTGAGAATGCTAGAACTAGAGGTCAACAAACTCGAGAACCGCACATTGCCAGTCTTTAGACTATTTTATCCCTATTGCTAGCTTCTCCTGACCAGATAATGTAATAGAGCTTTTTGCGTCAGTAGAAGTTTCCTTGAACAATAAATTCTAAAAGGAGCTTTGCTATTCTTCTGGTTTCAATCTGGCTTGTTAAACCTGAGTCGTGGCTCTTGACTTTAGAGCACTGTTTCTCAATCTTGGCAGCTTTAAGATATGTTGGGTTCAACTTCCAGAATTTCCCAGCCAGCAATGCTAGATGGGGAATTCTGGAATTTGAAGGCCACAATCTTAAAGTTGCCAAGGTTGAGAAACACTGTCCTAGAGTGCTAATGTACAAGACTGCATTCTATTTCAGACTTCACACATCTTTGATGTTGCTGAAACACACAACTCCAGATTAAGATTGGACACATGCTAGGTCACAAATTATCTCAAGTGGCCCAATTTAACTAATATTAAATAATATTCTTAAAATATTAGAGAAGGCTGCTATTTTAATTACAAAGAGTGTAATTCCAGATTACACTGGAATTTACCTGAGTAAAGAAACTTTAGAGAGTATAACGTTCAGTATAAAACACAATAACAGGTAGATGTGGAAAACTGGTATGTTGAGGGAGCTATTTCTTTGTTGTGTATGCAGGTTGATTTCTCACAGTACATTGACACCTGGTTAAGTTAGACTATGGCCATGATGGCGAACCTATGGCACGGGTGCCACAGGTGGCACGCAGAGCCATCTTGCTGGGCACACAAGCTATCGGCCAACTTACCTCCAGCTGAGCATGCACAGGCGATTGCACATGCACGCATGCGCGGTTGCAGAGACCCAGCTGGTCTTTGGGCCTCCACTGTGCATGCACACGATTGCAGCAGGAAATCCAGCTGGTCTTTGGTGCTCTCCTGCACATGCACACGCAATTGCTCATGTGTGCATGAATGCCTGCATGCAGCATGCGTGCACTGCACGTGCAAAAGCATGCATGTGCAGATGGTGCAGTTGTATGTGCAGCGCACATGGAGGAGCCGCACACAAGTGTGGATGGCACGCGCAAAGCGCGTACTTTTCAGCACTCAGTAAGTAAAAGGTTTGCCACCACTGGACTATGGTTTACTGAATTAACCCACTTTCCTGAGTTCATGTACTTAAATATATCCAAACCACAAACTAAATACTTGAGCTTGGTGCACACAATATACTAGGCTACAATGTGGTTAGTACCTTGTGCTCTGAATGTTGTATGAAAGCAAACATGCATAAAGCACATCTTGAATCATACCATGCGGATAAAGCTAAATTTAATTAAAATAAGCTTTATTTAGGTATTGCAAAAGTACTGGAAGATTCCTACATTCTGCTAAATAGAGAGCAGCGTTGAAAGAGAAAAAAAAACTTGCTTGATGAAAGCTGACGTGTAGCATTTGGAAGCAACTCCAGCAATGATATTTTTTTCATGATGACCATGGAGATGTTAAGAATATGAGGCTATAGATAAATTCAGTAAGCTAATGCAGAGTAGTCACACTTTTTTTTTCCTTTCTGGCAATGTCCTGTGCCTTCAAACATGCATCTGGAAAGACAAATATGAGGCATGCATAATCTCCACTTTCCTTCAAAAAGCCAGAATGGCAAAAGCTTCATCATGACTTTTTGAACTTGAACTGGTTATTGCTGGGAAATAACACTTTCCTATCTAATGGGAAGAATTTACTACATCCTGACTAATTTATCTTGAAATGTGACTTCTGTTTACAAGGGTTCAGGCCAAAATGTTTGCCTTCTATTGTATAGTGGAATAAAAATACAAGTAAAAACAGGAACTGTCTAATCAAAAGATAGGAACCGTAAGGGACATTAGTTTCCCAAAGTAATTTCTTACAAGATTTTGAGAGGTGCTGTTTCTTAAATTACCATCAACAAATTTATTGCAATCATTTAGATATGGAACTGCACAGGAACTGCAGCAGAGAAATCAAGAATTAATCATACAGGAAGTGCCATTGTTCAATGACAGAGCATATGCGTTGTATGTATGCCAGAGTTTCAAATTTTTGGCATTTCCAAGGAGAAGGCTAAGAAGGAGTTCTGTCTGACATCTGTGAACGCAGCTTAGAGAGTTAGTGTAAGATTGGATATGTTCACCAGACATGCTTAGTTTATTTTGGGACTATCCATGGTATCAGGCACCAGCAAAGCAGGATCAGTCTGGTTTGCGAGACAACTTCCAGCTTGGCTAGTATCCCAGCCACTTTTGCAATGGTTGCTCTGTCTATGGTTTATGTTATTCTTATTGTCAAAGTTAAACATCAAAACAAAGCAAAACTATGCAGATGTTGCAGATGAAGGCCTTTCATTTTTGTTGCTCCATTTCTCCACCTGTACATATATGAAAAAAATGTGGAAAAAAGACATTTCAGCTAGATCACCTTATTTTTTTATTTAGGTCCTGTTTCTGGCTATTTCTCTCCTTGTTTATGGCGCCTTGAGACCCTCACTTAGCCATCATAGGCAGAGAAGTTCATTCTCATTACTATTATTTTGGCCCAATGATGATTGGATGATTGGATAAAGAATATGCTAGGAATGCCTATTTAAAATGATCACTTCTCCCAAAGTTAGAAGAGAGAGTATAATCTCTTTCATGTTCCAACAATGTGGGATGCTGATGTTCATTGAATTAAACCTAAATAAACATAAGGCTTAGATCTGTTCAATATGTTAGATCCAAAAATGTTATTTTATTAAATGTGGCATGTAAAAATGATCAAGAAGTCACAGATGTCTCAATATAGTTGCATTAGAGTACATTACTATTGTGAAAGAAGCATCATACTCTGTGTGTGTTCGCACATGAGCAGAAGTTATCCATTACCTAATGCATTCCCAGTGCAGGAAAATACTTTGATTTGATTGGCTGCAGGCTGAGAGTTCCCTATAAAAGGGAGCTGTTTGCCAGCAGCATGCTGTTAGATGATCAAACCCCTAATAAGGAGACTCCTGCTGGTCTGAGTCCTCTTTCTTTCCCACTACATTACACTGGCAATGAAGGTGGGATACTAAACAAGCCCTCAAAAAAATGGGGCCAGGAGACTTGCAGGAAAAAAAACCAACCAGTTTCTCCTAGCCCACCAAACCATCCCCGTGATGCCAACAGACCAAAGTCCTGCAGAACTCTTAATGGGCTGAAAACTAAGGATTGGACTTGATAGGTTCCATCTGGACCAAGCAGATCACAACCTCCACATAAATGAAATGGGCCACAGGACATTTCAAGAGGGGGAGGCGGTCTATGCAAGGAACTACGCCTGCAAACCCCAGTGGCTCCCAGGGACAATAACCAGGATAACGGGTTCCTGGTCATATGTCATCACCCTGGATGATGGCAGGAAGTGGAGGAGACACATAGACCAGCTCTGAAGCAGACTGGAGGCGAATAGTGAGAACTGGGAGGAGAGGAAAAGCCAATCTGAGAACGAAGGAACAACACTCTCCAGAGAAAACTAAATGGAGGAACCCAAAACAACACTGGCAAAGTAAGAGAAGAAATACCAATGTTCCTACCTGGGGCCATCATCCGAAGACCCGAGGTCGCACCTGCCGCTGAGGCCCAGCAGCCGCAGGAAGAACAAAAGCCAGAGAGAGCTCCAGAGACAACCAACCGCAGCAAAAATGCAGCAGAAATAAGACTGGGCATGTGCAGATCAGAGGGGGAGCATCATTATCCAGCCTATCTGAGCGAGTATGCATGTCAAATTGGACACATGGACTGCTGGCGCAAGCCAGGTGGGGAGGGGTGCTGTGTTTGCACATGCACAGAAGTTATCCATTACCTAATGCATTCCCAGTGCGGGAAAATACTTTGATTTGATTGCCTGCAGGCTGACAGCTCCCTATAAAAGGGAGCTTGCCTGCAGCATGCTGTTACATGATCAGACCCCTAATAAAAATACTAAGGAGACTCCTGCTGGTTTGAGTCCTCTTTATTTCCCACTACATTACACTCTGAAATTAGAACTGTTGGTTAGATTTTGAAAGTGAGGAACATCACACATATTATTATATAAAAAGTTTCTCCAAACTGATACCTTCTATATAAATTAACTATAACTATAATTCCTCTTCTAGCTATAAGGTTTGGGAGCTCTGTGCTCAAACTTTGTGAAGGAACTTGCTTGGGAAAGAACTGATTGTTTGCATAATGGCATTATGGCTATTAGCTGGCCATTTCTTAAACAGACTTACTGGTTATTTTCCATATTATGCTATGATATAATATGAATTGTTTGGTTTCAGTTGTTCATGAACTTAGTTGTTGTAGTTCATAACCCAAGGTTTTGGCTTAGCCTGGTATAAGTGTGCTTTATTTTATTCAGCAAAGCTTCATTAAACTAACTATGGTTTGATGTAGAGAGGTTCCAATTGCAGCCCCAGATCTGGATGCAACCTTTGAAAGCCTTGAGAATGACCCTCAGAGAATCCAATAATTGATTCCAAATGGCAATTTTTAATATAATAAAAGGAAGAGTATTAACTATTTTTTATTTAATCATAGATTAAAAGAAGCAAATTGATATAATTTATACTTATTAATTTTCAGCCTTGGGACTGTAAAGAAAAAGTCCAAAAGAAGTCATGAATCTCATTGGTGCAATCTCTGCACAGTGATATATTCTAAGGTGCTTTCAGGAGATCTCTTGCCTTCTGTCTGCTTGCTTCTTGTACAGGTTGTCCTCAATTTATGAACACAATTGGAATTAGAATTTTCATTGCTAAGCAAGGCAATTGTTAAATGAGCCATACTCAACTCTACATCCTTTTTTGGCATGTTTTTAAAGCAAATCACTACATTTGTTATGTGAATCATATGGTCCTTAAAGAAATGCAGCTTTTCCCATTGACTTTGCTTATTGAAAGCCAGATGGGAAGTGATCACATAACCCCAGAATGGTGCAACTGTTGTAAATACATGTGATTGCCAGTCCTAAGTGCAAGAACTGGTCGTAAATCACTTTTTTGGTGCCATTATAACTTCAAATGGTCACTAAATGAATAGTTCTAAGTCAAAGGTCACCTGTAAACTCCACTTGTATAAGATGAGTCTTAAAAATGCTGTTAAGTTGTTATTATTCTCACAACTAAATGAAACTGACCTTGTAACATTTCTGGGATGTTAGGGAACAATTAAAATATCTCCTTTTGTAGAGTGTTACTTCCTAGGTCATCTTGCATGATTAGCTTCCTTTATTTATGTATGCAATCACATGCCCATCAGTTAGTCACTCTGCTCCTAATACTATACGGAACAGAGTCTTGTAACCAAAGTATTGAATTAAGTAATTCTGTAATTAAGTAATCATTTAAGGCAGGCACAACCATGTAAAAGCAATCCCAGGTACTATTTCTTGTGTTCCTCTCCTCCAGGCAGCACAAAATAGTGAAACAGCTTTTGCTCTCTCTTTCTCTTTATTTTACTGCACAGCAATCCTGTAGAAATGGTTTGGCCTTGACATATTTCTTATTCACCTATGGGACTTCATCGATAGAATTTTTGATGTCTGATATTTCTACTGCTGCTATTCTAGATACACTGACACACACACACACACGTGTGTGTGTATGAAATCCAACTTCAACAACTAACCCAGCATTGTGATGATTGGCTCTCCAACCCATCTTTTTGGTTATATTTTGTCTTAATTATCAACACTAGTACACTTTCACTCCAATCGCCCTGTGATTGCTTGGTAGTGGGTTTTTAAGCTGATTCCATGTATTATGTATTTTCCAGTAAGGTTTATTGAGATCTGGTTTTAAAGTACCGTATTTTTTGTTGTGTAAAATGGAGTATAAGACGCACCTAGGTTTTGGGGAGGAAAACAAGAAAAAAAATCTGCCTCTGCTTCCCATCCATTTGCCTCCTTCAGCCAACAGCCAACAGCCTGGTCAGCATCAGCACAGCCTGATTTAGCACGAGCAGCTGTTTGGTGGTTGGATCTGCCTCCCAAAATATGGATTATCAGCTGTTCCAGACTGAGGGGATCACTGCGGCCTATTGCCACTTATTACCGCCTCCCCGTGCCCCTTTTTTGGCCTGTTTTTTGGCACTTTTTTGGCCTTTGACCAAAAAATGGGCTGGAAAAAGGCCAAAAAACAGGCTGAAAAAAGCTGGAAAATGGGTTGAAAAAAGGCCCCCAAAAGGCCAACAAAGGGGCTGGTGGGTGGGCAGGGCTTCAACAACATTCGCTGTATAAGACACACAGACATTTTCACCCACTTTGTGGGGGGGGGGGATTGCATCTTATACACTGGAAAAATATGGTATCTTTGTGTAAATAACAGAGGGAAGAGAAGCTGTTCCTTTTCCTCCCTGAAGAGCTGTGGAATAAGTATAAAGCTACTGAGAGGGTAACATATAAAAATGAAAGAAATTCTATCAAACAATGGTTGCTAAAAATGACATTTTTTAAAAAACAGTAGTTGCTCTTTTAGAAGTGAAGAAGTCTCCTTCAAACAGTCCTGCAGAAGGTAGTACAGCTATTTGTGACAGGAAAGTAGAATTGTAGTAGAGGTTTCCGCTACATATCTATTAAATTGCACAATTGTGAACAGCCACAGAAATAATCCTCACATCTGTAGAGATGTGAATGTATGAATAAAATCAATGAGCTTATTTTAAAGAGGGAATTATTTTAAAAGTCCCATGGGTGTCACTTGCAAAAAAAATAATCTTCCAATCTCTTTGTTTTTCCTTTCTTTACAATACTAAATGTTGTGTGGTTCAAGCTCATGATAAAAAAAAAACAATCATTGTTGTGCAAGATTTGCAGTCATATGCCCGTAGATAACTGTGGATTTATTGCCACATCGTGTCTTACACATGAAAGCTGTGTGTTTTATGATCAAGTGACCTGTATAGTAAGAAAACCAAAGTCACTGGGTATTTTTGCTCAACATTTCCTAATCTCCAGGATGAATTAGCTAAAATAGTTATCAAATGATAGGATTAGAGTTTAAGGATTTAAGTTTCAGGAGAGTACATTTTAGTTAAAAGAAACTTAATGGTCAGGTCTGGGACTAGAACTGAAGTATACTGAGTCCTTCAACCACATAAGTCACTAAGTAATTCTGTACCACTCATTTTCAGTCAAACTTACTTCACAGAGAGGTTTTGAAGATAAAATAAGAAGGTAGGTAAGTAAGATTAGAAGCAAAGCATGAACACAAACATAAATAGAGAAATCTGTTGGGATGAATCCAGAAAGCAGTTTTGTCGATAAGATTCTTGTCACATTATTCAAATTATCCAAACCCTGATGGAAAAAAATCAATCTATGCAGTTGTTAAAAGTTAACAATGACTTTGTGGCATGTAACCCTCCTCCTCTTTCTGATGGAGGAATTATTAAGAATTTCCTCCAGGAAATGACACTATTAAATAAATATGCCTAGAGGTTTAGTACAAGTTGGGTTCTACAATAACTATATTTGGCTGAAAATGAACTTGCTGCTTTATAATAAAATAAAGGATTTGGGATGTACCTGTGCATACATCCATACTCTCCTTCCCCTGGCCTCTCTACACTTGCACCAACCCACATTCTCCTTTCTTTGGCCTTTTTGCATTTGTGCTGCATCTCAGCACCTTGTCCCCCAACTCATGTGCAGCCTACATAGGGTCTGCTGGGCAGGAGTGCAATCCAACCGGTTTTGCTACTGGTTCGGTGCGTGTGCATGAGCGCCAAATGTGCTGCAGCATGACTCTTTAAACCACTTTTACAGGCTCCAAAGGCAGTGGGGAGGAAGGCTCCATAGACGCTCCAAACAGCTGATTAAGGTAAGTAAAAAAAACAAAAACTGAAGCTCGTATAAGGAAGGATAAGGTCAGGGGTGGGTGGGCGGGGCCAATTTCAAATCGCCACTACTGGTTCGGGCGATGTGATGCGATCCGGATGAATTTCACCATTGCTCCTGGGCCTCCACATCCCCTATGGCATCTATGTGCTCCTTACTTGGACTTCTACTGTTTCCCACCCTGCGCCTTGGAGTTCTGATGGCAAATACAACTCCCTGATTGTTGTCGCTAAGCAATGCGATCACCTGACATTGTGCTTTACAAACCAAGTTGATTAGGGACAGCAGTTCTGGTCCCAACTGCCATAATAACCCAAGGACTACTTGTATGTATTTGTTTTTCTATTAAATGTATTACATTGTGACTCCAGATACCTTTTGGTAGTTTATGTTCTGTGTGTAAACCCAAATTAAAATAAAAATATT
The DNA here is from genome assembly GCA_017656035.1 of Myanophis thanlyinensis. Classification (NCBI taxonomy): domain Eukaryota; kingdom Metazoa; phylum Chordata; class Lepidosauria; order Squamata; family Homalopsidae; genus Myanophis; species Myanophis thanlyinensis. The sequence goes on from JAEANM010022702.1 coordinate 9,212, forward strand.
AAAATCCACAATAAGTTAAAATGATCAATTACAAGTTTCTTTAAGATCTTCATCAAATGCATTGCAGAAACCTTCGTGGCTACAAAAAAAGTTGATTCTGAGGGTCTATTTAGTTAGGATGGATCTAGTCACTTACAGTTTAATATATTGGGTGAACCGGGCCTATTATTCAGTGTCCCATCCAAAGTCAGTCATTGCTTAAATATTGAGGTTAAAGAAAAGCAAAAGAGCCATTTATGACTATTGAAAATACTTAAATAATTATTTTAGCAATTTTATTTTAATAATTAAGCCATAGAATCAACAGTCACACTGAACACATGCTTTTTTTTAACCTCTGCCTCTGTGGTCTCATATAATATAATAATGTAATCCAAACTAAAATATTATTCTAAACTTGAATTCCTAAAACAGTCAGGTCATTATAGTCTAAATAACCAAAGGCAGAACAAGAAATTGTTTCCCAAAGAAACACTTAATGGCTAGACTTGCTTGTCTGCTAGAACCTGTTTAGCTATGAGCAGTTGCCCTGAATACTGACAGTGCATTACTCAACTCTTTCTTGTAAGTGTGCATGACATTTTCAAGCAAAATCCTTGAGCCTGGTGGGAACTAATTAGCTAGTTTTGTTATAGTATCAGAAGATTGAATGCTAGCTTTGTCATACCAATATAAATGCATTCATACAAACTTAGAATAATGGAAAACTTTAAAAATTTTAACTAAAGTGAAGAATGGACAGGAGCCTAGAGATTAAAATAAAATTCTGTTGTGGTTACATAAGGGAAAGAACTGACTGTAATCTCTAAATTCTCTCTTTACATAATCCAAACTAGAAGGTAAACATTGCTAAATTGTTTAAGCGTAGAAGCCTGCAGACTAATTTTATTTATTTATTTGCCTACTCTAAATGAGAGACACCTAGCAGGTTGCAATCACAATAACAAAATGTCCACAGTACAATTAAAATTATGTTGTAATAAACAATAAGTATTCTCCCATATTAACCATTAATAAAATCATAAACTAGCCAAAAACAAATGGTAATAGGTATAAATTGAATACTCTTTTAACTAATTCTTTTTTAATGATATCCTGAAGCCTAAGAAGTTAGGAGTTGATTATATTTCAGGGACTAGGGAATGTTAGAACATTGGTACTACATTAGGGAAACAGGGTATATAGGCTTATCTCCCCTTAAATTCATGGACTACTTGTAACCTTGTCAAAGTGGGAGAAGTTAAAGTTGAGAAAAGGAAGCCATCCTACAAATACCATGGTGCCAAGCTATGTAGGACTTTAAAGCCAAAGCTGTGAAGTGGGCAGCTTTATAAATCTAAATAATAAATGAATAAAACCAGGACTAAGATGCTGATACAAATCAAAGATAAAACCCAGAATTAAACGTGACATGCCAAAATGTGATATTTTGTCAAGTACCTGTGTTTTCCTGAAAATATTAATTTTAGCTCCAAAAGACATATTAGGACTTATTTTCCAGTTAGATCTTATTTGCAGAAAAATACGATACTAAATGCATCCATCTGGTTTATTTTGGGGGTAGGGTTTCTATTATGAGCATCATGCTAGGGCTTATTTTGTGGTTGGGCCTTATTTTTGGGAAATGGGGTATCTGCCAACACCTGGCTACTGCACTCTAAATTAATTGAAATTTCTGTGTGGTCTTCAAAGACACTCCTGTCTAGGATTTATTAGTCAATCACACATAAGTTTAAAAAATGGTCTGCAATGTATCTTACATGAAGTAGTTGCTGTGAAGGTTGCTGCAGTTTTAAGTTTTATATAAGAAAAGAAGATGATGATCAAGGTGGATGGACTCAGTTAGAATGATAATTGTGCACAGTTGGAAGACCTGAAGACCAGGTTAGAAGAAAATCTAGTAATGTGGTCGCTAAGAGTCATTGCAAACTTGATGGTCCTTTTATTTACCTACCTACCTGCCTTTTATTATTTCCAATCAATAGTAAACCAAAATAACGAAAGGGGGGAAGGAGGGAGATTAAAAGCAAATAAGGATAGCATAATCACCTATTCTGTTCAAATCACATACATACTATTAATATATCAGAACCAAACCCTAATATTCCTTTTGTAGGCACAAGAGATTTATGTACAGATTTGAACAGATCTTCTAATCTCTTCTGATTATCTTGCTTGCCTTGGGACAATTCATTTCCGCTTTGATGAATCAGTTTGGTTCTAAAATCATTGCATTTTCAGTAAACTGGTATTCTCCAAACTTCCTTTCAGGCTTGGTTTCTGCTCATAATGGATTTTCTCATTTCCTAACTCATTTAATTTAATTTAATT
>JAEANM010022703.1:0-11542 GCA_017656035.1 Myanophis thanlyinensis
TTGGCTGTAAACCGCCCCGAGTCCTTAGGGAGATGGGGCGGTATATAAATCTGATTAAAGTAAAGTAAAGTAAAGTATTATCCTATTTGAGTCTAATATTCAATCTCATGGATCTAGTTGATCCTTCTGGACAAAGAGGTTCTTCTTGAAGAGCAGATAGCAGCTGTGGCTAGCAAGGCCTTCACATAGATATACTTTGTGCACCAGTTGCATATTTTCCTGTACTGGGACATCTGTCTTATGCTTGTTTATTCTTTGATCACCTATTTGATAGAGTACTGCAATGTTCTCTACATGGGGCTGCATTTGAAAACCAGAAGCTATAGCTAGTTCACAACAGATGACATGAGCAGTGATGGGCAGGCCAAACTTTCTATAGGGCTTGATTTTCATTTTGTTTGTATATGTTTGTATATGTTAAGCTGGCCAGATTCAGTGTAACTGGGTGGTCTCGAAACTTAAAATATATAAATATCTTCCTGATCTTTCTATATCAAGTGTAAAGACATGAAAATAAATTCTAAATCTATTCATCTCAACCCATAAAGATAAGAATAAAGAGTAGGACGCCATATACCTTATAAAACTTATACTTCGCATAGTCATCTTGATGTCTCAATTAGAGCTTCTCTCTTTCTTTATTTACCTTACAACCTGTTTCTTTTATTTTCTTTTCTTTCTTTATTTCTTTATTTTTTTATTTCTTGTCTTCCCCATTTCACTCATGTATTCCTTCTCCCTTTATTTTTATCTTATTTTCTGTTTTTGTTCTTCATGTCTCAGTTGAACTGAGACCAAAGTCTCCAATAATGTCCAATATATGGAGAATGTTGGATACATACACATATGCATGCACACTCTCTCTCACACACACACCAATTAAAGTCCCACTGTTCTGTACATAATGCACATGTAAAAAGTGCTGCTATGATTGCCATCTTTTTTGATCATCCATGCAGGCATTAGTGCACAACAGGAATAGGACAGGAAGAAGAAGATATCAGCAGAGTAGAAGGTCATCTCACAAGTAGAGTTCCATTCTGTGCTAAGAAATGATAGTTGCAAGTTTCATGGCTCCCATCAAAACATATGTAAGTTAGGATTTTTTGTTCTTTTTGCTTACAAACTGGATTAATGCTTGTAATGCCGACTAATCACCTCTCCAAAGATTTTTTATTCTTTATATTTTTCTCTCTCTATTCCACAAATAATTGGGTGGAACTTTGCCTTCTTTCCTTCTCACACCATGTATAGTATATTAATATAGACTCTTTTTTGCTGAGGTGTGCAGCATCCCACATTCTTGAATAATGCATGACAGTGCATAGTATTGATAGTTAGGAAATGCTGAACATGGAAGAGTGAAGAAAGCAGTAATTGTAGATTTGACACTATGTCAACTCTGAAGCAAACCTGACTGAAGCCATCTTGTGCTGCCTGATGGTTTCCATGAAGCCTGAGAGGGGAAAGGGAGCAGGGAAGTAGATAGCCCAGCTAACTATCAAAACAAAAAGTTTTCCTGTGGGAACCAAGTTGATTGTAACAGATGGCTGTTGGAGATGAGCCTGCCATTCATCCTAATTGGACAATGTGACCGATGACACTTAGGAGGGGGGATTTTATTCTTTTAATTAGGTGAAACCAGTTTGTTTATGCATTTTCAATTTTACATACATATGTGCTTAGTGAACAGTATATTTGCTTATATAACAGTACTTTTCTAACTTGTAATTTCTACCTCATCATCCAACCATTTGTAAAACAAATCTCATGTTCAAAAATACTATGTATCTTCATTTTCTTTTATCTTTCATGTCAATCTGTCCATTTCTGCCCAATCTATTTGATTTAAATTACACCTTTTTCTGTAGGTGTTTCATCATTTTTCAAGTACTGTGCAAATACAATTCTTGCTGCTGTCAAGACATGTAGTATTATATTCCCTTTATCATACTTCTCCAGTACATATAAATATCACATGTAAAAGGAATTAAGTTTCAAACAAGATTTTAAAAATTAAACCATTTTACAGCTACTATTCTAAGTGTGAACAAAAATATTACTGTGATCTGATTTCATTTTAATTATATTTTAATTTGAAATATAAATTTATAGTGACATTTCTTTAAATTTGTTTTAAATATATCAATTCCATTAGACTAATATAAAATTCCATAATGTGATATTTATGTGATGCTTGTCACTAATAATGAAAGGAGGAAGAATTGCTGTCGAGATTAGACAAAAGAAACTTAAATCCAGGCCAGAACCATGTTATACCTAAATGCATCAGATACAACCCTTCCCAATTCACAAAGAATGAAGAACATTCAGACATACAAGATTCTGTTACTATATCTTTCTAATAAAAATAATATTGGTCCACAGTATATAACTTTGATTTCCAAGTCTGGCCTATCTTGAAGGGCTGACAGACATTACTTTCCAGGACAGCTACACTTCCTAGGGAAAGACCTACATCATGGCCCTTGAAAAAGTCAGTAGGGTGAAAGCCACTCACATTTCTGTGGCAAACTCAGTCCAGAGGGCAGACAGTGTACAAGGAAAGTATACTTCTTGGATCCCAACAGAAGACATTGTTTAATTGAAATAACCTGGAGTGCACCATTCTTGCTGGTTCAAGTGACAGATAGCTGCTAGGGAAGATGATTAGCCATGTCATGTAAAGCTTTGTAGGTAATTAACAACACCTTGAACTCAACCCAAAATCAAACTGGAAGCCATTGCCATTTGTAAAGCAGGGATATTGCATGGGCATACTAAGGCATGCCCATCACTGCCCATGTTGCTACATTCTGAACAAGTTAAAACTTCTGGATGATTTACAAGTGAAACCAGATATAAAACACATTGCAGGAGACAATCCACAAGGTGACCAGAGCATGAGTTACTGTTTGAAAGACCTCATAATGGAGAAAAGGTACAAAATGAACCTGTGGAAAGGCTTTCCTGGCCATAGCCACTATCTGCTCTTTATCATTCTTGCTGCAGGCTAGGCTACTTCTTAGTCAACCATACCCTAGATGCAGTTCTTTTCCCTGTCTCCCAAGGTCATTCTCATATACCATTACAAGGACACTCCAAATTATGCGCCAACCCCATCCAAGATCAACAACAGCAGTATGTCTGACTCAGGGGGTCAGCTACAACCACTCAGTCTTCTCAGTATTGAGCTGAATTGAGTATTCTGCTCTGTCTACCCAGATCCAAACAGTCTCCAGACTCTGTGTTCATACATTGGCAGCTTCATATGCATAGCTCAGGGTTGAGATAAAAGTAATATTGATGATACCGAAGCCCAAATTGATTGATGGCTTCACCTAACTATTTCATATAAATGTTAAACAGGAGAGAAAAGATTATTGAGCAGTGAGGTATCACAGATAAACTTTCTGCCCCATCAATACGTACTGATATCAATCTCTTAGGATGGAGTTGAACTACTACAACACAGTGCCTTTCATTCCTAATCAACAGCCAATCCAGAAGGATATCATAGTCAATTATATTGAAAGCCACTGAGAAACAAGGAGTAGTAGATGGAGGCATCACCTCATCCTGACTCTGCTAAAAGACATCAACAAATATGACCAAGTCTTCTTACTATACTCCAATGTGACATCTGACTGAAATGGGTCCAGATACTCTATTTTCTCTAGGATCCTTTGTAACTGCTGTGTGACAAACTCCTTTACAAATTTTTCCAAAATGGAAGATTGGAGACTGCACAAGAATTATCCAAAATGGAGAGATCTTTATGTACGCCCACCAATCTCTATTTTTGTATGTAAGATCATTAATCCTGTATGTGTCCTTTGTGCGTATTTTAGTTTATATATGAGGAAATATTTTCCCTTAGAACATTTTGCGATTTGATACAATAATTTTAAATTTTACTCAAATCTCTTTGCAGCAAGTTATTTTTTTTAATTAGTAGCCTAGCAGATCTGGAAAATTGTAGTATCTTATGTATTTTGTTTTTAAAGATGTTGCTATGATTTGAATATCTCAGTATTTACCTACTGCAATATTCTAAAATCTAAAGCTTAACAGAGTTATTATAATTTATCTATTAATTTTATAAAATCAACTTTTATTTTGCTTAGTTTGTCTTCCACAAAAGAAAATAAAGACAGTCACATGTCTCTAAGCTACATAACCAGGAGATTGCATTGCAGAAATTACTTGTTTGCAAAAGGAGTGGTGGTGCTATTCTTATATTTATGGTTGTTGCAAAAAAAGGGCAGCTTAATTTATAATAGTCTTGTCATTCTTAGACACAGAGGTTAGGAGAAGAACATAAAGTGAGGTACCCCTGCAAGATAGGTGAGTATCAATAAGTAGGCAAAATTAGGATTTAGGGGCAGGGTTTAAAGATCCAGAGAGGGTTTTTTTGGGGAAAAAAAGTTTGAGACCTATTAATCTACCCTACAAATTAGCCATTCTTCTACAACAGTATACATAATTTAAAAGGAGTACTTTTAAAAGTTCCATGAAGGAACAAGCAGATTGGGAAGGATTCCAGGTATACGGATTGGTCCTTTTCCATGGCATTCAGACTACTGCATGACATTTTTCTGTGCTATTTTGGGGTGACTTGCCTTTTCTATACACTGTCCTCTGTGCTGTATGTTAATAGCACCTCCATATTTCCTTAAAAAAAGATAACATAAATGTGATCATTCAATCAGTTAAATCACAAACAATTATTAGTCACTTCCACCCAAATAATACCACCCATAAATATTCAGGGAGAAAAGAGAGCGAGAGAGAGAGAAAGACACATGGGCCAGAGGTGAAATTCAGCAGGCTCTAGAAGGTTCACTAGAACTGGTAGTAAATTTTATAAGCAGTTCGTAGAACCGGTTGTTAGAAGAAATCTCCTTTTGTTTTTTTCCGCTATACAGGGTTAATCCTGTCAGGAAGGCAGGAAAGAACCATTCTGGTGTTGTTTCTAGCCTAATCTTTATTGCCCTGCTTACAAAAACTGCCCATCCAGTCACATGACCCCCCCAACCACTCCCACCAAGCCATGCCCACATAATCGGTAGTAAAAAAAATTGAATTCACCACTGACATGGGGGGGGGGGGGAATGTTAGTACAAATAGTTGCCCACATTTGTTTATTAAATTTATATGGCGCCCTTGCAGTTATCTAAATTCTATTAAATGCACTAACCTCCACGCTTTGCAAAAGAGGCATGTATTAGCATATGTCACTCCATTAGTAGCACAGAGAGGGTCATGCTCATTAGTGCATATCCTTATATCTGGGTAGAACCTGCAGAGATCTTGCTAAAGGAGTCATGGGAAAACAAAAACAAAAACAAGACCCAAGCCATTTCATGAAAAGAGTTGCTGTATGCAAGGATTTGTTTGACGTGTAATACCGATTATCATGCTTAATTTTCATATCATGTCCATTTCACTCAGGAAATTAAATCAAAGAATGTCGGGTCTTACAATTGTATCAGAAAAAAAAATGTGGCTACCATATGTGGGCTGCAAAGATCTAGTTGATTACTAGCTGGCAAACTATGTGGCCATCTTAATGATGTCTGAAATTTGTTAGTTTAGAAATGGTGGCTTTGAAGAAAGCAACATTGCTGTAAAAGGGAAAAAACACAACTACAGGTAGTCCTCAACTTACAACAGTTCATTTAGTGACCATTCAAAGTTACAATGGCACTGAAAAAAGTGACCTATGATCATTTTTTTTTCACATTTACAACATTTGCAGCATCCCCTTGATCACGTGATCAAAATTTAAACATTTGGTAACTGGTTTATATTTATAACACTTGCAGTGTCCAAGGGGATCATATGATCCCCTTTTGTGACCTTCTGACAAGCAAAATCAAGGGGAAAGCCAGATTCACTTAACAACAATGTTATTAACTTAACAACTGAAGTGATTCACTTAACATCTGTGATAAGAAATTGGGCAAAACTCACTTAACTAATATTTCACTTACTTCAGAATGGTAAGAATGTCTTGTGAAGACAGTGCAGCTTTCTGAAATGGTTAAAGCTGTACTGTCTTCACAAACCTTTCCCTTCTCATTTCTCCAGTGACTCTTGCGTTACGTTATGTATTCAAAAATTCTTCACCTTTAACTTCATTATTAAAGCTTCCAGTGAGTAGGCTGGTATTTATTCATCTAGTATTGAAAGTTTGTTCTTCTTTTATCTAAGGGACTCTCAGCCATTTTAACATCACAATTCAAAGGTGTTGGTTTTTCTTCATACAGTCTTTTTGATAGTTTCATCTTTCTTTGTGAATCTTACTCCTTTGAAGATATTGTTGACTGTTTCATGAGCCTTCTCTAGTTGTTCTTTTTTTTATTATGACAGATGACATCTACATTCAGGATCTACATTTTTGGTTGGTAGTACCAACCAACGCATGAAAGTACTAGTTTTTAGATGTTGCACGACAGTTTCTGCCTTGCATCCTGAGAGTGATGATTCCTCTGATTTGTTGGCATAGTTCTCCATTAAACTCAAAGTAGGTATTAAGGCAGAGATTGATGAGATCTGTGATTATGGGTATTTCAATCTTAATGCATTTGGTTAGTTTGTCTGTTTTCTATAGTACTTACAGGACCGCCTGTTGCCACCGTCAGCCTCCCGCCGACCTGTGCGTTCCCACAGGGCTGGCCTCCTTGGGGTTCCATTGTCAGGACGGTGTCATCTGGCAGCCCCAAGGGTCCGAGCCTTCTCTGTGGTGGCACTCTCCCTCTGGAACGAACTGCCCCCGGAGATCCGGACCATCACGGACCTATGGACCTTCCGGCGCACACTAAAAACCTTTCTGTTCCAACAAGCTGGTCTGGCCTAGTACTATCAGTTGGGGATTTTAATTGGTTTTAATCAGTTTTAAATGTGTAATTTTAAATTGTTTCTAAATTTTTAAATGTTTATAATCAGGTTTTAATTGGCCATTAATCTATTTAATTTTAATTGTGTTTTAATTGTTATATACTCATGTCTTTTAGATGGCTGTACACCGCCCCGAGTCCTTCGGGAGAGGGGACGGTATAGAAGTTATGATAAATAAAATAAATAAATAAATAAATAAATACTGCTACCATGGAATCTTTCATTAGTGCTGGGTCTATGTAAATGCTATGGCATTGAGTGAAACCATCATTCCATCTTCTTCTGTGATAAGGTCTTTGATTTTCTGGAAGAATTGCAATGGGGAATTGATAGAATATTTATCCTCCTCTGTGAGTTGTCCAAGCAGTTTTGTTAGTTTTTTAACTATGTATCTTTAGCTATGTTTATCTTCAAAAATAATAACACAATGGAAGAAGAAAACAACAATACACTACCATTCTAGGATATCCTCATCAGCAGAGGAAATGGCAATAAATTAGAAATACAAGTTTTTCAAGGAACCACTAATTAAGTGCTCAGCTATTAAAGTAACAACCCAACCTCTCACAAAAGGAGCTGTGTAGAATGTCATTCAAATGAGCACAAATGTACTGCAGCAACTCAAAACAACAGAGAAAGCTATCAGTCTGTCTATGCCACAAAATGGATACCCACACAACTTTATCAAAAAGTGCCTGACTACTCAACCCACTATAACACAACCAATACCAATTATGAAAATACATCAAAAAAGTCTCAGAAACAACAAACAATTATAATCACACAGTATCACTGTAACATGCAAATCAATTAAAGCAATCCAGGTGATTCTAATGCAGATATTAGAGAAAAGGTTACTAAAGTTATTAAAGCTTTACCAAGTTTTTAGATTGGAATGATATAGAGGCAGAAATTGGTAAATATATATAGAACAAATGCAAGATATGCAAGAATAAGACATTTCCAAGGAAGTATTGATGGACTTTGTCTGGGAGAAATAAGGGTTTGTTTTGTAGCAGCATTTTAATATAAAACTGAATATTGATAATGCAGATGTAATTGTTTTTAAAGACATTCCTATTACTCCTTTATAAGAGAAAAGAATATTCTTTTTGACTGAAAAATTAAAGCAAAAAAATATTCCATTTTGATGAGACAATTTTGATGAGATTTTTACTTTTAAGCAGCCAAATTTAACTGAATTCTGTATAGAAGGCTAAGGAAATTCTAGAAAAAAATTAGGGGGTAGATTCAAATGGAGATGTCAGATGAAACTACACAAAACTCTAAAAGGTGCAACAGGAAACTAAAAATTAAACTATCATTAAATGATAATGAACTAGGTGTTATAGATTATAATCTTGATTATAGATTAAAATGCTTAATATTTGGAGTAAACAGAACAAAATCATTATTTGAAAAATTTAAAAGACGTTATAATTTGCCTATAAGAAAAAGGACATAAAATATGTGATTTATTAAAAAAAATTAAGCAAGAAAACAAAGAAACAGAACTGATCATTTCTAACTCTCCAACTAAAATAAGAACTTCTATTAACTAATGAGCATTGTATATTTATTGGGATGGAAGTTAAATTGCAAGACTTTGATATTGAGAATTTATGCCTCAAATTAGGACAATGAACGATATATGGAGAAATTATTTTTTTTCTTATTAAAATTAGTGTTTAATGGGGGAGTTAAGGTTTTGCCTCCAAGATTCGGGCCAAAACCAATGGGTTAAACTACATGTTCAGGGTAGATATTAGGAGAAACTTCCTGATTTTATAAGCTGTCACACAGTGGAATATGGTGCCATATGGCAATATATGAGCCTGAACACTAACATATGGGAAACCCAAGGTGGTTTGTGTTCAACTTGAAAAACAGAATGAACAATAGGAAGTTATACTTAAACGGCAAAAAGAAGAGTAAGTAGATAAATTCATGTAGTCTGGTAAAATGTTTATTAAACTAAACTGTTGGGATTACAAAACAGACACAGTAATAGAAAATGAAAAGCTAAAGCATTCTGGGACTTAAGAATTTGAACAGACTAGTAGCTGCCACATAACATCCCAGACTTAACAATTGTTTATATGAAAGAAAAAAAAGTCTGGACACAAAACATTGCAATACTTAGAGAAAGCAGAATAGAAGAGAAAGAACTGGAAAAAACCACAACTTACTAAGACCTAGAATAGAAGTAGAATGACTGTGGCAAAAGAAAGCAAAGATAGTACCAATGAGCTAGCCTTCCAAATTCGAAAATGTCTGGAGTATTAGCAGAATGCTACTGGCATTGATAAAATCATCATCACTCAATTGCAAAAGGCAGCTTTTTTTGGAATAGCTTACGTACATTCTTTGATAACGCCTTTAATATTATTAAACAATAACACTTGCTTAACCCAGATCCTTGGGAAGGACTTGCTAGGTAGATTAAAATACTAATATTTGAGGCCAGGATAAAATGTAATTGGATCAAACTATTTAAGAACCACTATTCTAAATCAATGAAAGGGCAATACATTTTCTTTTTTATATTCATAGATTTCTTGGCAAGACTATATTAGTTCAGAATAAAATGAGGTTTTAGAAGCACTATTTCAAATTCAAATTCAAATTTTATTGGTCACATGCACATTCATACATGGTACAATATGCAGTGAAATTTTCAATGTATTTTGCATTTTATCCATGGAAAAATTTTAGTTCTATCTATTTCCTAATGTAATCTGCCTCAGACATCCTTCTGAACAAAAGATGGTATAGAACTTATTAATTATTAATACAAATTACTATTATAATTACAAGTCATATTCAAGTGCATGAGGAAAAATATTCTTTTCAAAGGAATGATTAAAATTTTGATTTCTAATTAAGTATAACAATAATACTTACACATCTTCCTCTATATGCTAGATCTATAGAATTTCCACACCTAAAGAAAAATCCTGAAATTAGCAGACATTTTACCATAATGATCCTTATTTCTTATATAAAACAATTCATTAATAAATGTCACAATTACACACACACACACACACACACGCACTTTGATTTTGTAATACAACATAATCTTTTCCATAAGTAGATATCAGGACATCCTGCTGCCAGATAAGATCTACCTCTAGCTTTCTGCCTTCCTGAAGGATCTTAAAACCTGGCTCTACCAGTTGGCTAGGGGCCTTGTTCGGGGTGCTCTATGCTGGGGATAGTTGGTTGAGTGAGAGGCAATAGACTATCCCAGCACCATTTGTACTCTTGGTTTTTAGCGTTTAAATTGTTGTTAAGTTTATTGTTTCTATATGTAATTATTTATGCCATTGTAAGCTGCCCAGAATAAATTGGATAGTGAGATGGGCAGCATATTAAAAAAATAAATACCATGTTTCAATTGTCAATTGCTATCTTAATTCAGTTTTAATGAAACAATCTTTCACTGATGTTAAGAATGCTGAAAAAGGAGAACATGATAAATTTAAAATTGTCCTTTCTCAACAGCCGAACATATGTATTTATCTATTTTTCTCTATACACATACACATACACATTCATCCATTTTGGAGTGCACATGATAAAACAGACTTTGGTTTACAGCAAGTAGAAAGTACTTAAAACACTGGAGTACAAATAATGTGAATTTTTCTCTAAATATCTCTAATAATATGTCCAAGTTCCTAGGTGATTAAGAAGAATGGTTTACTAAATGGAAAAGGCTTCTACTATTAAACCCCACAATGGCTTAAAGTAGTCTTCATCCAGCAGTCATATTGAATAACAGAACAGAATAACAGAGTTGGACGGTACATTATAAGGTCATCTAGTCCAAACCCCTATCCAAGCAGGAGACCCTACACCCTATTGCTTTCTGTCTCAACTGCTTTGCAACAGTCCATATTAATATTTTAGTGACAGGATACTAGCAAATAGACTGAGTGAAGCAGAGAAGTGTCAACCTGGGTATATTGAAAGAGATAATAGGATGACAACTGAAGAACAGAAGTGATAGCAGTTCTAAAAATTGTTACTGTTAACCACCATTCTGCTGATTCCTACAATATTCACATTATCAAATATTCACATGATTTCGTTGCACAGCATACATTCGTTGTCATAAGTATGTCCATCAGTTCCACAAACTGGCATATTCTCCTTATGGCAGTGAAAGGGGCCTTGTTTATATGTTTGGTACTGTCTGCAGTTAAGCTGGAAAAGGAAGATTGAATGAGATCACAAGGTGCAATATATAGAATATTGTTATTTTCTTTAACATTGTAGGAGTAAAATTGATTGTTTACTTATTTACATATATTTATTTCTGAGTAGTTGGGCATGGGGTTGCACTCTAAAAGCCTATACCTTTATGTACTTTTGATAGCGGCTTTTGATACCGTCAACCATGGTATCTTGTTGCGGTGGCTGGAGGGGTTGGGAATTGGGGGCACCGTTTTGTGGTGGTTCTCCTCCTTCCTCTCCGGCCGCTCGCAATTTGTGTTGACAGGGGGGCAGAGATCGACCCTGAAGCCCCTAATATGTGGGGTGCCTCAGGGATCCGTGCTCTCGCCCCTCCTGTTCAACATTTATATGAAGCCGCTGGGCGAGATCATCCGTGGCTTTGGGGTGAGTTTCCATC
>JAEANM010022704.1:0-11542 GCA_017656035.1 Myanophis thanlyinensis
TATTGTATTGATGTTTTTATTGGCTGTGAACCGCCCCGAGTCCTTCGGGAGAGGGGGCGGTATATAAATCAAATAAAGAAATAAAATAAATAAATAAATAACCTTGTTGATTAGCATGAAATGATTATCACTGAATGGTTTCATAGAATAGGTACTGACTGGAGGATGGTTCTTTTTACATGGTCATTAAGGCTCAAATACCTAAAATCAATCAATTGTTCAGAACATGCTCAAAATAGATATGCTAACAATTAATATAGAGCTAATCTATTTTAATTAAATTGAGAAAGATGAGGAGATAGAAAGGCTACTTGTCTGAGAAATCTTGTATCTTCATGACTCCAATGCAAAAAAAGTTCATGTTGTTGAACTCAGCTTGGTAACTATTTAATCAGATGCAGTTTTATTGCCAACATCAATTTACAGCACTGAAATTTTGTGGTGGTCACTCATTCAAATATTAACTAGGCTCACTCAGTCTGTTGAGTTTTGGAATCTCCTGTACAATATTCATCAAGTACTGCTTTCTTCTAAAGTACATTCTTGTTAAAAAGTACATATTAGCCAAAATAGTAATAAAATTTGTTCCTGAAACAATTTCAATAATAAACAATATCAAAATCCTGGATTTCTGGGATCTAGAGTCTCAGCTTAACTGGAAGGAGACAGGTTGTGAAAATCATAGCTAGCTAGCTAGCTAGCTAGATAGCTAGCTAGATAGATAGATAGATAGATGAGTTAGTCTTATTTTCCCCAAGCTAGTGATGAACATTTATGTGTACATGTATTTGTCACTCAAAGCTGTCTATAGAAACATGATGAAAAATGAACACCACTAAGGTATTTCAATAGAATGAAGCAACAATGAGTCACTTTCTGAACAATCAAAAGTAATGGCTGCCTGCCTATGTAAAGATGATCATATGAACCTACCATTACATGATGATGTGTTTGACATTGATATAAACTGCCACTTATATTAAAAGAAGAAAAGAAAAGAAAATTGTGCAGGGAGCTGTGTATAATTAATTTTGTCTCTTAGCACAGACACTCTGATGATATTTAATTAGCTCATTAATTAAATTTTAATAAATGCAGTGATTTAAGAAGTCTCATAGTATATAGAAATGGTGGAACAAAACAAAATAGTTTTAATTAACCTTTCCCAAAATATCCTGTTGAAGATAGACTGTTCATCATCTGCAATTTGATAAATCCCTGCCCTGGTCAATAAATCACGTAGATATTAGTTTAAACATATATATCAAATACAATCAATACTTTCTCTTCTTAAAAACTTTTTTTTCACTTCAATTTAGATAACTATCTATTTAGGAGTGGCTGACTGCAATTCAGACAATGGTAAATTTGAATTTTGGAGTATAAATGAACTTCAATCAAAGGGAGATAAGAAAGAAAAAAGTGTGAAATAAACTGTTTTTTGTGTCCACTTGAATGCAAAGTAACATCATGGACATATCTGCAGTGTATCTTTAAACTGCTCCTGTCAGAGAGAGTCAACTTTTATAGATAGTTTAAAAGGCTTTCCTGCAAATTAAAAAGAGATAAATAAGATGATCCCTGTGTCTTCTCCAGTTCTCCAATTTTGTGATTCTTGTAAGCTTAAGGAAATCCTTCACAGATTGAAGTACTTTGGCAATTGCTTGCAACTTAGACAGTCAAAACAGCAGAAAGTCACATCCTCATACTGGAACATTTATTCACTATTGTGTCTTTCCGCCTTTCTGTTTCAAAAAAGGAATTACTAATTCAAAATGTTTTCCTTTCTGTGGATTTGTAATATTGTGTTTGTGGCTGTGTACAGTATATATATTATAAGAGACTAACTCGGGGGGAGAGAATTGTGCTTTAATAAACAACAAACGAAGCTCAACTCATTGTGGTGTCATGTTAGCCTTTGTGGTCTTAGCAGAAAAAATGCAAAAAAACAAAACAAAACAAAAAAACCCTATAGTAGATGGGTAGAAGAGAATATCAATAATAGCCTACATTTTGTATTATTAGTCCTTCCTCAAGCTGCAGCTAGCGTCTCCACATTCCTGGTAGGTCCTTCAGTTGAAAGTTGACAATTGCAAGAAATGCAATTCCAACTCTAGCCAACAGGCCCACACACTATTGAAGCAACTGAAAGATATTCCATAAACTTGTGACTGGGTTCACCATCAATGCCACCACTGTAGCTAGAACACTCAATCTCCCACCACTCTTGGCCAAGAAAATGTCATTTTGGCCAAGGACCAACAGAAAGAAACCATGGTGGGGCAGGCAAAACATACAGTCTATACAGCATTTCAAACAAACATGAGCCCATCCTCTGGCAATAGAGCCTAAAGACAGTCAAATCCAAATCCATCTAGAAGGCAGCCTAAATATTCCTTCATAGCAATGCATCCACAAATTTTCCATGGCTCCTGCTTTCTCTACTATATTTATTGGGATATGTGTTGGGAAATTCCAATGAAAAGGCCAGCTAGTTTTTGGAAATAATTGTTGTTTCTAAGAATGTTTGTGTAGCCTTCTGCATGAGAGGCAATGATTGTAACCATTAAGCTGTTTCAGCACTGCTGTTAAAGTAATGCTCTAAAAGACATTAGGGATCAGGAAACTGTTTATTTCATTGAAGAGGATTTCCTTTCTCCAGAAAGTAGCTTAAGTACTGCTTGTATCACCCAATATGTAAGTAAATTGGCCCAGCAAAACAGACAGAAATATTTGAACCGTCATAAAGAGAAAACGCTAAAACCACATTAGGAAAACACACCAAAATGTCACATTTACATTGAACAGACTGTGAATGCACAGCAACCCTGTTAAATTTCTGCCCTCAAATAACATTTGCTAGCCTATTTTGAAATGCAATTCAGAATAATATCAATGTCCAAGGATTGATGTGGGTGGAAAGGAAATTCTAGCACCACCATATCATTTGCCTCTATTTTACAACATCACAATTTGAAAAATAGGTGAAAACAGTCTGGTTACCAGAATATCATGAATAATCTGATTATTCGTATTCTAAAATCTGCCTTTTAAGGATAAGAGTAGAATAGAATAAAAATAGATTTCAACATCTTAAAAAATGCCATATAGGAATCCAGACATGTAATCAAAAATGCTTCACTAATGTCCAAAGCTGATATTTATTTTGCTCAATAAAAACATATAAAAATTAGTAAATTTTGAACTCAAATAATACTAGTAACAGTGTATTAACCTGATCTAAGACTGAACATTGTCTAAGGATTAAAGCAATCATTTTACAAATTAATTTGTAAAATTTATTTGAAGTACTCCACAATGAATCTAATGCATTTTCAAAAATTATTAAAATGACAAGTTGTTTTATGTTGAGGGGGTAGTGTATATTATATATGAAAGCACTGTGTGGGAGAAGTGTGTATGTGTGAGAAGAAAGTGAGGGTGAAGGTGAGGGTGAGAGGAAAGAACGGAGGGAGGGAGGGAAGGAGGGGGAAATTTTCTGACTTTCCCAAGAATAGTGTGAAATGTTGAAATGTTTTTGTACAAATACATGGCATCCTTTTTGCTCCTTTTCATCATTATAATTGTTTCATATCTTTACAGTAAGTCAGAACTGGTGGTTTCAGTGAAATTATTCAATTTGCTTTGATTTTATGCTATGCACTTATGCAAAGCAATTGCTACAATTTTCTTCTTAAGAGGCATCTGCTTTGCTACTTTTATATTTCTTCTACAGTTGTGAATAAAAAATCAGGCAATCCTAAATGGAATTGGCTAAAGTTCAATTAATATTTTATGGAAGACTTCTTTGTTTTCAAGTGGTCCATCAGTGTTTTCTTGAATAATATCAAAATGCAATTTATATTTCTAACAGTATTTTCTAACAGGTTGTAAGAAAGCATGTAAGGCCAGTGGAACCTGACTTTCCTAGAGCTATTTATTCTTCAACTAACCTTATAGTCAAGAAAGAAAACTATTATTAACTATGATGAGACAACCAAACATACATGAGATAAAATATAATAAAATATACCTGTTCTCCATCAACCTAATGGGTAATTAGTGAATTTATTTTAAAAAATAATCTAGAACTATGTTGTATAAGCAATTGGTAACAGCATTCATAGGGAATGCCTTGAATATATGAATGCATTATTAATTACATTCAGTAATGAGATGTCTTCAGACTTCACTAATGGTAGAGACTGAATGTCTATGGAGCTTCTCAGTAATCCAGGAATAGAATATAATAGAATAGAATAGAATAGAATTATTTACTGGCCAAGTGTGATTGGACACACAAGGAATTGGTCATCAGTGCATAAAAAATACATTCATCAAGAATCGTAAGATACAACACCTAGTGATAGTTATAGGAAATAAGAAATCAAAATCATATAAATAAGAAATCAAAATCATATTAGGAAACTAAATAAAACAATATAATCATAAAGATACAAGCAACAAGATTATAGTCATAAGTAGAACGAGATAGGTAATAGGAAGTTTAGTTAGTTTAGTTAGAAGAATATCTGGAATGGTGGTATTGAATGCTGAGCTGAAGTCTACAGAAAGGACTCTTGCATACATCTTGGGAGATTCAAGATGTTGTATGATGTAGTGCAGAGCCATATTAACAGCATCATCTGCTGATCTATTTGCTCAGTAGGAAAATTGCAAGGGGTGTAACAGCGAATCCTTGATGGTTTTCAGATGGGTCAGCACTAGGTTTTCATAACTGTAGATGTTAGAGTAAAATGTCCCAAAGGTGTCCCAAAATGTTCCAAAGGTGCTTTTTTCAAAAGGCAACTGGACTTTCTTTTTTTTCTTTAAAGACATTTTGCTTCTCATCTGAGAAGCTTCTTTGACCAAAAGGCAATGGTACCCATAATGTGAACAAATTTTGCTTAACAGCTACAAGGGCAACACATATCTGGTAGTGAAGATTTTAAAATGTAAACATATTTTAATCTTTGCATAGATTATTTTTGTTGCCTTATTAGCAGCCAAAAGTACTAAAGCAGATACAGCTTTCCCAAATTTCATTTCCTTAAAAGTCACAAGTCCCAGATTTTGTACACATTCTATAATTTAGCCCATTTGACATACCTTAGTTCAAAAATGTTGTGCTATGATACACTGTTTCATCCAGTTAAAGATAATTACAATCAGAGTTTTAGAAGTATATAGATATAATATATAGATGGAGAACCAATTTGGTCTAGTAGTTAAGGCAGCAGGCTATAAAGTAGAAGACCATGAGTTCTAATCTCACCTTAGCCATGAAAGCCAGCTAGGTGACATTGGTCCAGTCACTCTCTCTCAGACCAATTCACCTTACAGGCCTGTTGTACAAAAAATAGGAAGAAGGGTATGTGTTAGATATGTCCACCACTTTGAGTTATTTCTAAAAATAATAAAGGCAGGACACAATCTAGCCACAGAGGTTGCAAGCCAGTGATTTCTGTGCAGGTCCCAAGCCCGGATAAATAGAGAGGACTGCATCAAGAAGGGCATCTGGCATAAAATATTGCCAAATTTAAACATGTAATTCATCAGTGTGAATTCCACACTGGATCAGTCGAGGCCTGGGTTGTTAGGTGGAAACAGATGATACACTGTGGCAATCCCCTTATGGGAACAGCCGAAAGAAGAAGAAGAAACGTAGGACACAAATAAAGTTACTGGTTTTCTTCAAATGAATCAACATATATTCATATAATCATTCTATTATGAGGTCAGTAAAATATTTACCCAAAGAATATTTAAGACAAATAAATAGCTACTATTATATATTTCCTTTTAACCAGATATACTATTGCTTTTCTTTGTTGGTAATAATCATATTAACGTATTTCCAAAGTGCTACAAAATGTGGAATGAAGTCTTCCATCTTTAATTCAGCTTTCTTTTTTATTATGGCATGTATTGGAAATCTCATTGAAAAAGCCCATGGGTACGTGTTGTCTTTCTTTCTATCATTTTTTTTTTCATGTACAACATTTCCCAAACCTCAACAATTATCATTAATCATTGATAAGTACAGTTACTATTTATTATTGTATCATTTATTCTATTAAATTCCACAGTTTTCTAAATATTTAATCAATACTATGTAGTTATTTCTGTCTTTCTAATATTTCATACTTTGCTGCAATGATCACTGGTAAAACTCTGAGTACAACACTTGCAATATGTTTGGGATGAGTGGGATGAGTGGGAATTAATTTGTGATAAACAGTATGTTTTTCATTACAGTCTTCAGATCATCATTTGAAAGCATCATCAGTTTAAGAAAACTGTAAAACAAACAAATATTTGTCGCTATATTGTATTTTATTTGACACCAAGTGAAATGCATTCTACTTCATCATATTATTTGTTCTTGGTTGAGCCATTACTAGTAAAAGAATGTGGGTATACGTTGCAATGTTACTGTCCCAGAATAATAGCTTGCCGTTTGACTATGGTATATACAATAACTGTTAGAATGGTAATGCAATGAGATACATCAATATTTTCAGAAGGATTTTGCTTAATGCAACATTGGAAACTGTCTAGTTTCTTTAAGAAATTGAAGTCATTTTGAAGTTCTTCCTTTTGTTGTAAAAATTACAGGTTTTGTGTCAGTTTGATTGGAAGCTCAGCGGGTGATATTGTATAGATTGGCTGCACTCAGCAGCAGGAGGCTACTTGTCCCATTCAGAGTTGCTCAGGAAGGTAGTTAAGAAAGACAGGTTCTCTTATTCCAAAACAATTTAAAGTTTGTCTTTCAGAACTTTCCATATAATGCCTTAAAATCATCTGTTATGAATCTCTATGGATTCAACTTAGAAAGACATGAAGGGGAAAATTTATGATTCAATCACGAATCACATATGCTTATTTTTTTCCTTGCCATCTGTATAATAAATAAACATTAAAAAAAAAGAAAATGAAAGAAAATGAAAGACATTCACTGATACCTATGCTCTGGTGTTCCTATAGCTACAGAATCTTTTCTTTTTTTTTCTTTTAAAAGAAACACTTCATATTGTGTAATCTTTAACACATAATTTATCTACACATGAAAATGGAAAAATCTTCAGGTTGCTTAAGATGAATCAAATGTTGCAATTATAACATGCAACCATATCCTCCAAAACATTTTTTAGTATTGCAAAATAACCTATTTTGGCTTCAGAGGTTTTACCCAAAGTAATCTTGACGTTACCCTTACATTTTTTTTTATTTTAAACAGATGTTGGTGCTATTTTACTCCATTACTTTTCTTTAATTCTGGGTTTTATTTTGCTTTGCTTGTTTTCCTCATGAGAAATTTGCTGTTTTGCTGGAAAAAAGGACATCTAATATGTCTCACAATTTCATCTTCAGAGCTATGGAATTTATTTCTCTTAAGCTATGCATCTAAGAGATGATTACTATCAAAATTGCATGGCATACAAAAATGTTGAAACCAGTTGTATTGAGAAGCTGCAGTAATATTGTTAACAAATGTCAATCAGAATCTGGGCATTAGCCTTATATTGATTTTACTGCCCTGTTGAGCTTCAAGTTCAGTGATATTCACTAATAATGGTACATGTAATCCTTTTTTTTTTTTCTTTGGTGTTAATCAGCAGTCTGTTTAACTTGTCATCTCTGATAAAAATGTATAGCACTGTATACAAAAATATGTTTACATAATACAGTATATGAAAAGACATGTAATACTTATGCTCACATTTTCATAACAACAATGAACAATTTGCAAAGTTATAAATATTAAACAATTCGCACAAACAATATAAATTTAGAAATATAACTATAACATAAATATTAGATGACTTAAATGGTCCTTATTGCTGGAGAAAGATTCACAGAGTCAAGCAGATGTCATGCAGGAAATAGATCTGAATCTCTATAGAGGCACAAAAGTAAACTCCAACCCTTCTTGAATGCTGCTGAATCTTATCTAGTCTGGTCTGAATGCAAACTACTGGTGTGAGAAGATTTCTGTATTATAGGATAGGCATGAAAAATAAAATATCTCCTTAATACTTATCAACACAGTTTCTTCCCAAATTCCACTCATTTCTTCCTGGTGGAGCATCTCATTTACTTTATTGTGTCCCTCTTTTATCCAATAATCCAAAAACCAAGTATTCAAACCTAAGGTCACTTCTCAAAAAGTTCAATGCTCATAATTCTTTATATTCCAAAGCTGATCAACCTGTTCCTCTGGATAGTCTTTTCATAACCTCCTTAAATCCTTCTATAAATTCAATCTTGTCTTTGGGGGTCACTTTATTAACAATGTCTTTCTTATTCTCACATCCAATCGTCAAGTGTTTCCAGGCTTTTAAAATGTGTTATGCTTTCCTTTTGTCAGCATCTCTTAAGTTAGATTTTAATATTAACCAGTTTTATTCAATATTAATGTTAATGATTCAAAATATAAAGGTGATGTTAGCTTTTTAAATAGATAGTTCCAGCATTTTAAAATGCCTATCCAAAACAATGCTTGTACAATTTAAAAGTCTAATTTTCTGAATTTTTAAAGATGTTTTGCCTTTTTCCCTTTGATTTTTTCCCTTCAATTCTGAGTTTTTCTCAAGGTGTTAAAATACTGCTTTTAAAAATAGTTATGAGCCACTCTTTTCCTGCATATTCTTTTGGGGTTAAGTTTTAAGTAAAAAATGATTCTTCTCACCCTGTTCACCAACTCTGCTCCAGAACAGTTCTTAGTTATTCCTCAGCTGTCCCAGCTTCATGGCAGCCATTTTTAGGCTGCCTCTTCTCGCTGTTGCATAAAGGGAAAAAAGCCTGGAGTTCAGCAGGAGAGTTGTGATCTTTCCCGCAATCTCTCAGGGCGCACAACCTTGGCTTAACCACCCCTACAAGGTGGCTTTGTCTCCTTTCAGAGCCCACAAACAAGGATAACTCAGTATGGGAATGCAGAGACCCATTCTCTGTTACTGATAGTGTCAGCCGGAATCCAATGCAGAGCATAGTCAAAAAGTTGGGAAATATGATACAAAGAACAATGAGTGATCAAGATGCCCAGGAGGGGAGGAACCAATTGAAAGAGTAGATGAAAAAAACAGAACAGACAAACCAACAAATAAAACAAAATGACAAGAAGGAGCTGCACAATAACTTTTTTGGAAGAGGGAAAGAGGCAAGAGTAGATATTTTGAAAATTAGATAATGGAAAAGTGTAGAGAAGGGAGAAATGTTTAAAATGATTAGTCAAGATATGTAAGCAGATAGAGATAAAGATCTAAGAGAGGAATATGAGAGGCAAGCTAAGAAATGAGTAATTATAGCTTCACAGCGACAAGGGACGATGGATAGAAAGGGAATATTTTTAAACACAATAGTTAGAATAGAGATGGGAACTAGAGAGAGGGAATACATGTTACTATATGACAAGAATAAGTAATAATAAGAGGGGAAAACAGAATTTGAATGATGGTATTATCAAATATGTTTGCATAAGTTGGTGATTGGCAGAAAATAATATATTGAAATATTGTATAACCAAATAATGAAATATTATAACTTATCATAAATATGTACATTACTATTAGAACCGTATAAGCTTGCTAAATGTAACAAATATAATTAATAATATTTTATTTGTATTAAAATGCATGATACTCAGAATATGATGATTGACATATAAATAGCATATTGAAATATGGAATAACTAAATAATGAAAGATTATAATTTAATATAAACGTGTATTATTATCAGAATTATTAAGCTTGTTAAACATAACAAATATTATTAATATTATTCTATTTGTACTAAAATGTATGATGCCCAGGTGCCACACTGTTCATGCATCCATGTGTTTGTAAAAAAATAGATTTTTTTTAAAAAAAAGCTAATTGAACTCTTCATGTATGGATTTTATTGTTCGCTCTTGACAAAATGCAAATCATAACATTTTCATATTGTCCAGCTTGTCCAAACTTCATTGGATTATTTCATACATTGTAATGTTAGCAATAAATATCTATCTACAGTTTTCATAATTTGGCAGTATATACATATTGGGTAATAAATAAATATATCAAGTAAAAGCATCTTAAATAACTGCTGGTTAAATGTGAAATATTTGTCATTGTTATTCATTTTGAATGAATTCTCCTTATTACATCTTAATTTCTTTATGTAGATAATATCAAATATTGGTTTGACTTCAAATATATATTTGTATGTATAATTTTACATTAGTCTACAGATTTATAAGTGCACATCCTCAATTGAGATACATGTTCTAGCATTGGGCATGTTTCTTAATTTCAGTATATAGCATGATTTAAGATTTTAGAAAGTCCATTAATGTACTATTGGAATGCCTCAATTTACTCCTAAAAGACTGGTAATTGGGATTTATAGGAGGAGGAACATACTAAAGGTTAAGAGTAGAGTTTTTAGTTGCAAGGACATTTGTTTTATTCTGAGAATAAGTGACTAGAATGCAGTTTCAGTGAAATCAGCTCTTTATTACAGCACAAGCACTCAGACAAGAACAGGGAAACAAGCATATTGACAGCTATTTATATTATTTACAAACGCGCGTCTTGACCAATCAGAGAGCAGGATTCTCCCGCTCTCTGATTCTCCGCGCCAGACTTGGTGTCTGCTCCATACCATATATGGTACAGAACACCCCTCCCTCCTTAGATGGAGCTTAACCAATCAAGTGGTCATGTAGTCACGCAGGTACTCAGGGCGTTGCCTGGCCCTAGTGGACCTGCGCAAATCATTTGGAAGTTCGGCAGCGACCTGCAAGGGTGGGTCTGCTGCCGGCTCTGGCCCTGCCCCCGGAACGTTTGGGAATTCTGTTCCGGGCGTGGCTGGGCCCAACGCAGAGGAGTCATCGCTGGAACAATTGGTGACTTCAGATAAGTTTTCACTCTCAGGGTTTTGGGTTGGAGTTTCCATTGTGGCTTTTCCCTCCGGCTGCTCTATCCTGTTTCTCACTTGGTCCCAATGCCTTTTCCAAATTTGCCCATCAGGGACCTGTAACCAATAAGAGCAGGGACCTGTAACAGCAGTTATTTCGCCGGGCAACCAGAGGGGGCCCTCAACGTAATTCTTAGCGTAGACTTTATCACCTATTTCGAATTCTTTTCTTTTTTTTGCTGTTTTCACTAACTTTTTCCTGAACGTACTCTGGGTGAATTCTGTCCAATTTATTGCATAGTCGCTGACCCATAAGCAGTTCAGCTGGACTTTTGCCCGTTGTTGTGTTAGGAGTGATATGCTGAATTAGTAAAAACTCATCAATCCTATGTTGTCACCCACCTTCACTCATATGCTTAAGGGTGTTTTTGGCTAATTTCACAAAAATCTCTGCTTACCATTGCTGGCCGCGTAATAGGGGGCGACCAGTGCATGTTGGATGCCCTGCTCTGCTAGAAATATTTCGAAGACATTATTGGTAAATTGGGGCCTGTTATCAGACACTAACATGTCTGGTAACCCATGTGTGGCAAATATCCTTCTGAGTGCCCTTATTGTAGCCTCTGCAGTGGTTGACTTCAT